>CM019063.1:36638272-36786633 GCA_009667805.1 Leptobrachium leishanense
ATTAAGGGCAGTGTGAGCACGCGGTAACCACAGCATTCACACCGGCCCATGAGCTTGCCACCCGGAATCTCCCTGTAGTCCAATGGCCATACAAATGCCTGTATGAGTGTATCACAGAGCTCCACAGCAATAAAACCCACAGTAATGTGCAGCGTGTATGAGCATATCACAGCGCTGCCCAGCAATAAAACTTACAGTAATGTGTGTATGAGCGTATCAGTATCACAGAGCTCCACAGCTATAAAACTCACAGTAATGTGCAGTGTGTATGAGTGTATCACAGAGCTCCACAGCAATAAAACTCACAGTAATGTGCAGTGTGTATGAGCGTATCACAGAGCTCCACAGCAATAAAACTTACAGTAATGCGCAGTGTGTATGAGCGTTTCACAGAGCTCCACAGCAATAAAACTTACAGTAATGCGCAGTGTGTATGAGCGTTTCACAGAGCTCCACAGCAATAAAACTTACAGTAATGCGCAGTGTGTATGAGCGTTTCACAGAGCTCCACAGCAATAAAACTTACACTCATACACAGTGCGCATTACTGTATCACAGAGCTCCACAGCTATAAAACTCACAGTAATGTGCGGTGTGTATGAGCGTTTCACAGAGCTCCACAGCAATAAAACTTACAGTAATGCGCAGTGTGTATGAGCGTTTCACAGAGCTCCACAGCAATAAAACTCACAGTAATGCGCAGTGTATCTGAGCGTATCACAGAGCTCCACAGCAATAAAACTTATAGTAATGCGCACTGTGTATGAGTGTATCACAGAGCTCCACAGCAATAAAACTTACAGTAATGTGCAGTGTGTATGAGCGTATCACAGAGCTCCACAGCAATAAAACTTATAGTAATGCGCACTGTGTATGAGTGTATCACAGAGCTCCACAGCAATAAAACTTACAGTAATGCGCAGTGTGTATGAGCGTTTCACAGAGCTCCACAGCAATAAAACTTACAGTAATGCGCAGTGTGTATGAGCGTATCACAGAGCTCCACAACAATAAAACTGACAGGTTGTTGGTATTTCTCAGCGTTGCAGGTCATGCTGCTGTTGACGTATCTAGGTATTTGTGGATCTCTGAGTTACTTTATTACATTATGCTGTCACAGTTGATTCTCTGTACAGGTCACATGTCCAGACAGGGTCAGTATGCATATACAGAAGCAGTCAGTATGGCTCACTCAGTGGGTATTTACTTGTATTCTCACACTGCACTTACAATGTATAAAGCTCCACCATATTCCAATCCCCAGTGCTGTAGATTGTGAAGGAAACAATACATAAGTACATAAATTTGATGTACGATGATGGACTGAAGAAGAGGACTCTACTGAAGAGCCTGTAATCCCGAGGTGACACCCAGAGGAGAGGGTCTGAGAAGTGATGTGTGGGGGCTGAGATAGATCAGGAAAAGTACAATGATGGGATTACGGAGGGAGCTGATGTCTCTACCAATGTGTCAGCTCTCGGTTGTGCTCACACTCAGTCCTGGCCCTCAGTACGTTTTTCTGGGCGAGCTTCTGGTCGCCTGGTGCCATCCGATGAATCACCATTAGGTAGCGGTAATTGCAGATCCCCCACTTGATATTGTTCTTGGTGAATCGTGAGCTGGAGAGGGGCATTATCTGGGCTCTCCTGGCCAGGAGTCCAATGTAGGCGTCTTCTACAGGTATCGGCGTGATGATTTCTGCCATTTTTAACACTTTCCTAACCACGTCGCTAGACAAAACATATCCGACACCACTAGCATAGGGGGGATATGAGTCCAACTGAAAGTGCTCCCTGGAAACATACCATTTGCTTTTTGGGTCTCGTATTACCACGCGTTTCTTCTCAGGGAACACAGAACCCACGTAAAGTCCACTTTGGACCTTGTTGTGATGAGCCAAGAAGGCAGGAAAACGGTCGGTGTTGACAAAGCAGTCATCATCAGTTTTGAGAATATACCGCGGACGGCACCGCTCCGACGCCCACTTCATGCCGTGCATCACTTTCAGAGTAAGGTTTCGGTAACTGTCCAGGTAATTGCCCATCAGGATGTCTCCGTGAGCCGCCTGCTCTTTATGGATATGCCAGTCCAGCTCTACGTCCAATGTACGTCCAATTAGAAAGACAACCTGCCAAGGGTGGGCACCATCTCGGGCTGGAGCTGCCCATGTCCTTCTTATTGCTCTCCTCGCCTTCATGTGCCCAGGGTCTGTTGTCACCAGGACTAGGAGAACCTGGTGGATTTGGCATTTTGGCTCCTGAAGATCGTCTGAGAACAAGGAATTAAATCTGACCCCATTCTTATGGGAGGATGAGAGGAGCTCAGTGATAGACCGAGGAAGCTGGCACCACAGCAGAAGCAGGCAGGTGAAGGCACTGGCGCAGAGCAGCACTTTCAGGCAGGTCTGTTTCAGGGCCATTAAAGCATTAGTAATGGGGTAGTGATCACAGTTTGTCTTTTTATGAGGTTACTGGCGAGACTCAGCAGGATTATGGGAATGTAGGTGGACTCTGATTCCGACAACACAACAGCCAAGGTCCTCCCTGTTTGCAGGACATTGACACTGATAATATGACATGGTGTCACCACCAGTCTGGAACGTCGTGACCACCTAGCTCTCACAAACTGTCACAATCCATGTGCCAGGGCAGTCTTACGGGGGGGGGGGTCTCCTAACCGCACACATTGTCTTTATATACCCAGTAAACAATGTATTCACCTCATCCAGCATCGAGTGACAACGTACAGAGAGAGAGAGAGAGAGAGAGAGAGTGGCCGCCAGCGCGAGCCCAGGACTCTGCACTTTGTCCCTTCGTTTGGGATAAGGAGACGAGCAGAGGAAAGCAGGTTCAAGGGGACACCGGGCACGGAATAAACAACCGGGCAAAATACAAGTGAGCAATGTGGATGAAGAATCCCTGTTAGCGCCGTGACTTGCATAAGTATAGACGGAAGGTCAGCTGTAAAAAGTAGCCGCAGAGGTAAAAAACAGGGCTTTATCTGGTCCTGTATACAGAGGGATAAAACAGGGTGTCATATAGTCCTGTATACAGAGGGATAAAACAGGGTGTCATATAGTCCTGTATACAGAGGGATAAAACAGGGTGTCATATGGTCCTGTGTACAGAGGGATAAAACAGGGTGTCATATGGTCCTATGTGCAGAGGGATAAAACAGGGTGTCATATGGTCCTGTATACAGAGGGATAAAACAGGGTGTCATATGGTCCTGTGTACAGAGGGATAAAACAGGGTGTCATATGGTCCTGTGTACAGAGGGATAAAACAGGGTGTCATATGGTCCTATGTGCAGAGGGATAAAACAGGGTGTCATATGGTCCTGTGTACAGAGGGATAAAACAGGGTGTCATATGGTCCTGTATGCAGAGGGATAAAACAGGGTGTCATATGGTCCTGTATACAGAGGGATAAAACAGGGTGTCATATGTTCCTATGTGCAGAGGGATAAAACAGGGTGTCATATGGTCCTGTGTACAGAGGGATAAAACAGGGTGTCATATGGTCCTGTATGCAGAGGGATAAAACAGGGTGTCATATGGTCCTATGTGCAGAGGGATAAAACAGGGTGTCATATGGTCCTATGTGCAGAGGGATAAAACAGGGTGTCATATGGTCCTGTGTACAGAGGGACAAAACAGGGTGTCATATGGTCCTGTATGCAGAGGGATAAAACAGGGTGTCATATGGTCCTATGTGCAGAGGGATAAAACAGGGTGTCATATGGTCCTATGTGCAGAGGGATAAAACAGGGTGTCATATGGTCCTGTATACAGAGGGATAAAACAGGGTGTCATATGGTCCTGTATACAGAGGGATAAAACAGGGTGTCATATGGTCCTGTGTACAGAGGGATAAAACAGGGTGTCATATGGTCCTGTATGCAGAGGGATAAAACAGGGTGTCATATGGTCCTATGTTGCAGAGGGATAAAACAGGGTGTCATATGGTCCTATGTGCAGAGGGATAAAAACAGGGTGTCATATGGTCCTGTGTACAGAGGGACAAAACAGGGTGTCATATGGTCCTGTATGCAGAGGGATAAAACAGGGTGTCATATGGTCCTATGTGCAGAGGGATAAAACAGGGTGTCATATGGTCCTGTGTGCAGAGGGATAAAACAGGGTGTCATATGGTCCTGTATACAGAGGGATAAAACAGGGTGTCATATGGTCCTGTATACAGAGGGATAAAACAGGGTGTCATATGGTCCTGTGTACAGAGGGATAAAACAGGGTGTCATATGGTCCTGTATGCAGAGGGATAAAACAGGGTGTCATATGGTCCTGTATACAGAGGGATAAAACAGGGTGTCATATGGTCCTGTATAGAGAGGGATAAAACAGGGTGTCATATGGTCCTGTATAGAGAGGGATAAAACAGGGTGTCATATGGTCCTGTATGCAGGGGGATAAAACAGGGTGTCATATGGTCCTGTATGCAGAGGGATAAAACAGGGTGTCATATGGTCCTGTATACAGAGGGATAAAACAGGGTGTCATATGGTCCTGTATACAGAGGGATAAAACAAGGTGTCATATGGTCCTGTATGGAGAGAGATTGTCCTCTGTTTGGTGCGACACAGCTGTTAGTGCAGTATTTGTTGTGATTTCCTCAATATGTGCGGTAATGGTTGTGGGTGTAAGTTTTAAAGTACAGAAAAAACGGAGTCACGCCTGATCCCTACCGGAGTAACCACATATCCTCATGCTGCTTCTCAGTCATGAGGGAGACTGGTGGGCTTATAGTCATACCCTCCCTAGGAACGATTCCACTTTGGGATTAAAAACAAAAATGTGGAACGGGACAGCAGCAAGGATGACCTGGCTGGAGAAACGAGAAAATGTATATACAGTCATGGCCGAAATTGTTGGCACCCCAGACATTTTTCCAGAAAATCAAGTAACACATGTTTTGCTATACACATGTTTATTCCCTTTGTGTGTATTAGAACAAAACAAAAAAAGGGAGGAAAAAATGCAAATTGGACATAATGTCACACAAAACTCCTCCAAAAATGGGCTGGACAAAATACTTGGCACCTTAACTTAATATTTGGTTGCGCACCCTTTGGAAAAAATAACTGAAATCAGTGGCTTCCTATAACCATCAATAAGCTTCTTACACCTCTCACCTGGAATTTTGGACCACTCTTCCTTTGCAAACTGCTCCAGGTCTCTCTTATTGGAAGTCTCTGGACTCATTGCTGGCCACTTCAGAACTCTCCAGCGCTTTGTTGCCATCCATTTCTGGGTGCTTTTTGACATATGTTTGGGGTCATTATCCTGCTGGAAGACCCAAGATCTCGGACGCAAACCCAGCTTTCTGACACTGGGCTCTACAGTGCAACCAAAATCCTTTGGTAATCCTCAGATTTCATGATGCCTTACACATATTCAAGGCACCCAGTGCCAGAAGCAGCAAAACAACCCCAAAACATCATTGAACCTCCACCATATTTCACTGTAGGTACTGTGTTCTTTTCTTTGTAGGCCTCATTCCGTTTTTGGTAAACAGTAGAATGATGTGCTTTACCAAAAAGCTCTATCTTGGTCTCATCTGTCCACAAGATGTTTTCCCAGAAGGATTTTGGCTTACTCAAGTACATTTTGGCAAACTGTAGTCTTGCTTTTTTATGTCTCTGTGTCAGCAGTGGATCCTCCTGGGTCTCCTGCCATAGCGTTTCATTTCATTTAAATGTCGACGGATAGTTCGCGCTGACACTGATGCTCCCTGAGCCTGCAGGACAGCTTGAATTTCTTTTGGAACGTGTTTGGGGCTGCTTACCCACCATCCGGACTATCCTGCGTTGCAACCTTTCATCAATTTTTCTCCTCCGGCCACGCCCAGAGAGATTACCTACAGTGCCATGGGTTGCAAACTTCTTGATAATGTTGCGCACTGTGGACAAAGCCAAATCTAGATCTCTGGAGATGGACTTGTAACCTTGAGATTGTTGATAATTTTTCCACAATTTTGGTTCTCAAGTCCTCAGACCGGTCTCTTCTCCTCTTTCTGTTGTCCATGCTTAGTGTGGCACACACAGACACACAATGCAAAGACTAAGTGAACTTCTCTCCTTTTTATCTGCTTTCAGGTGTGAGATTTTTATATTGCCCACACCTGTTACTTGCCCCAGGTGAGTTTACAGGAGCATCACATGCTTGAAACAATCTTATTTATCCACAATTTTGAAAGGGTGCCAAGAATTTTGTCCAGACCATTTTTGGAGTTTTGTGTCCAATTTGCTTTTTTTCCCTCGCTTTTTTTGTTTTGTTCCAATACACACAAAGGGAATAAACATGTGTATAGCAAAACATGTGTTACTGCAATACTTTTCTGTGAGAAATACTTGATTTTCTGGAAAAATGTCTGGAGTGCCAACAATTTCGACCATGACTGTATATACAGAAAAAACAGTGTTACGCCTGATCCCTACCGGAACGACTGCAAATTCCAGAAGTATCCAGCCCAGTAACATGTGTGACGGTGTGCAGGGGTTGGGTAACAGGATGTCTGGGAGAGTAATTGAGGGAAGGTATATAGGACCCAGAATCCTGCACAGCCTCTACCCTCTCACATGTAGCCAATTAATCAATTAAAGGCACAGGTAAAGTCCCAGCTGATTGCTAGATAGAAGTGTGTTTAATCAGACGGCTCAGAGCAGGGTGTGGAGCAGTAACACTTCTAAACAGATGCTGTGTTTTTTTTTGGTTATTAGATTATGGTTTCGTGATAGTTAGGATTGCTGGATGTATAGTTAGTGCTCTCATTTGAGTTAGGTTTTCTTTTGTAGATTTTTATGAATCAACTGCAATAGTGATTCCAAAGCCACGTGCGGTGTTTGCTTCTTTATGCTGGAATAAAAGACCTCCTATTTGCACAAGCTTCAAGTCTGCGGCTGTTTCTTCCCCAGACGACCGTGTTGTTTGGCTGGAACCAAAGATCCCGAGCTGTTGCTATACTACACATGTATAAAAGATAACAGCCAAAAAAAGCTGTCACCTGTGCTTCTCCTATAGCTCCATGTGAAACAAAACACAATCAGAGGATTAGTTTACTTGAATGGCCATTGAAGTGTAAGCTCACCTGCCCCTTCACGGCACCTCAGGTCAGCGAAGTTTTAAGCAGCTTGTGCTTCTATGAATGAAATCAATAAGATTCTAATTCTGGTATAAAATTCCACCTCCAACCCTTCTAGATTGTGAGTTCCCACGGGAATAGGGCCTCGTTTCCTCCTGTACTGTTTGTCAAATATGCAAAGAAGAAAACACACACTGAATCACTTAACTTATTAATGAAGATAAGATCTTCCCTCTGCGGCTCCCGGTAACACGTAAGTAGTCTACAATAAGAAGAAGGTAGAGGGTAATCCTACAACGAATTAAAATCACTTAGAGGTGCATGTTAAATGAACAAATCGTATTTGAATCAATTCACGCACATCAAAAAACAAGATCGTTATCACCGTTCCATGGGTGCCTGGGACCTGGTATGATTTCCTCCACAGCCGGTGCACTTCAGCAACAATCAGCCAAGACCAAAGTTTCTCCAGTCAAATGATTTTATTAATAAAAATAAAGATAAGATAAGACTGCTCACGCTCGACGCATTTCGTCAAAAGACTTCATCAGGAGCAATATGTGCAGTCATAAGTACATGGTTAAAAATAAAAGTGTATGTTTGTCAAATGTTGTTCAATGTATTGTACCCCTGTCTATATTGTGCCCATTGTACAGCGCTGCGGAATATGCTGGCGCTTTATAAATAAAGTTTAATAATAATTATTGACAATGAATATTGGTTCAACCTGGATCTGTTATACAATAGATTCAACAAATAATTATTAACGTATCAGATTTCACCGGCATTAATTGATCATTCGTGTATTCTACAAGATAAATGCAAGCGCCATAAGAAGGTGCTGCTGCGCTGTATACTGTATACGCATAACTGTATATAAAGTGCTTATTCTGAACAGTGCAGTGCAGGCCGTACATAAAGTGCTATATGTGACAATATAATGCTGTCTTTCCGTAGTCCACAGTAATTTTCAATTCAAAGACCGTACAGGAAATTTCTATTGTATCTCATTTAAAGAGACGTCACGTGCTTTTTCACAGCAAAAAAAGAACAGATAAAAACCGAAATGTCTACCATGCCATTATCACCCAGACAGGAAGATGTTAATCCTGTGTATCCTCACATGTTTAACTCGTTCCCTTCAGCTACTGAACTACTATGATCCTGTCACTACCTGCCCCCTCGACCCCGTTCCCTCACATCTTGCCAAAACACTCTGGGCTCTATTACATTCTTCACGCAAAAATGCACGGTAAACGCGTGAATTTTTACGTGAAGCTTTAAACGTTAACGCGCGTAAAATAACGCTGGTATTACAATCCTCGCACATTATTTCATCCGTCAAAAAATAACACGTGTAAAAAAGACACGCAAAATCACGCGCGCATTAACGCTGTGCGCAGAAATCGGTGGGTTATCAGAATTAGGAACCTTAATTGTTTCACGTTAAGTTTTTGCGCCTGTCAAAATCAATCTGCGCACATATGCTGCATCAAAAAAAAAACACGCACAACCTCTCCATTTTATTGTTTGGGTATGTGTAGAATGTGTAACTATACGTTGCTGCGTATTTTTTTTTCGTGCTGGTGTATTTGGTTTCAGCCAGGACGTTCAGATTTGCAGTTAACACCAGCTTTTCAAAGACGTTAAAATTATGCGTGCAATTGTTGTCCGTTAAAATTTGCGCACAGATTGTAATACCATCCGCATACCAGCGCACAAAAGCATTTGCGCTCACAATGTTAAGTATAGGACTGCGCAGTACATTACAGTCGCGTAGCGATCGTGCAGGTTCACCCGCGGTAGACGTTAATGCGCATTTTTTGCGCGGACATTGTAGTTCGACGTTCAGCGCAAAGGGTTTTGCCCCTCGCGGTAATGCATTTTTGCGCACACTTTAACATTTGCGCAAAGAATGTAATACAACCCTCTCTGTTTCTTTTGTACCGTCCTTGACCCAAACCTTTAATCTGTCTTTAACCTCTGGGGTCTTTACTGCTCCCTTCAAACATGCCACAGTAGTTCCAATCCTAAAAAAAAGTCTCTGGATCCAACTGCTCCCTCCAACTACCGCCCCGTGTCCCTGCTCCCTCTAACTACCGCCCCCGTGTCCCTTCTCCCTCTAACTACCGCCCCATGTCCCTACTCCCTCCATCTACTGCCCCTGTGTCCCTGCTCCCTCTAACTACCGCCCCGTGTCCCTGCTCCCTCTAACTACCGCCCCGTGTCCCTACTCCCTCTAACTACCGCCCCGTGTCCTGCTCCCTCTAACTACCGCCCCCGTGTCCCTTCTCCCTCTAACTACCGCCCCATGTCCCTACTCCCTCCATCTACTGCCCCTGTGTCCCTGCTCCTCTAACTACCGCCCCGTGTCCCTGCTCCCTCTAACTACCGCCCCGTGTCCCTACTCCCTCTAACTACCGCCCCGTGTCCCTGCTCCCTCTAACTACCGCCCCCGTGTCCCTTCTCCCTCTAACTACCGCCCCATGTCCCTACTCCCTCCATCTACCGCCCCTGTGTCCCTGCTCCCTCTAACTACCGCCCCGTATCCCTACTCCCTCCAACTACCGCCCCATGTCCCTACTCCCTCTAACTACCGCCCCTGTGTCCCTGCTCCCTCTAACTACCGCCCCGTGTCCCTGCTCCCTCTAACTACCGCCCCTGTGTCCCTGCTCCCTCTAACTACCGCCCCGTGTCCCTGCTCCCTCTAACTACCGCCCCTGTGTCCCTGCTCCCTCTAACTACCGCCCCGTGTCCCTGCTCCCTCTAACTACCGCCCCGTGTCCCTACTCCCTCTAACTACCGCCCCGTGTCCCTGCTCCCTCTAACTACCGGCCCTGTGTCCCTACTCCCTCTGACTAGGGATGAGCGTTCGGTTCGTATCTGTTCGGAGTTCGATTCGAACATCGCCCATTCGGCTGTTCGACGAACTCTGAACATTTCCGCGTGTTCGCCGCATGTTCGCCCACAATAGACCACAATGCACTTTTCCACTAGCCTGAAGCTTGTAATTGGCTACAGCCTTGCACAGGTCAGGTGCAAGACAGGTGCAAGACTATGCCAATTACGGCTCAGAGTCCTGATTGGGCAAATTTTGCCCAATCATGGGCTCACAGAGCTAAGTCCGGCAGCACACTATACAAGGCTTCCCTGCCTGCAGCCCCAGTGTGTGTGTTTGCAGGAGTGAATCAGAGAGGAGAGGAGATTGTTCTGTCAGGGTGTATCAGAGAGTTATACTACAGTTCAGCAAATTAGAATCTGTCTTGGCACAGCCAGGCTATCAGGGACAGTGTGTATCACCGACTTAGAGCATTGTTCTGGAAAATCTTTATATCTTTGATCTAATTCTAGATACCATACAATAACACAGTTTAATCAGAGTTCATCTGTTTATCTATTGAGAGTTGAATCTGGCTGTTGCCAGCTATCAGGGTGTTGCAACCTGCAGGAGAGGAAGTAAATCAGAGAGAGAGAGAGTAGAGGACATTGGCAGCCTTGCAGGGAAAATATCAGTAAATTCGCAGACTTATATCAGAGTTCTGAATATCTTTAATCTATATACCAGAGTTGAATCTGAGTTCTGTATATCTCCAATCTTTCTTTATACCAGAGTTGAATCTGAGTTCTGTATATCTCCAATTTTTATACCAGAGTTTCCAGGCACTGGTAGGTTACCAAGTAATGACACAGGTGCTTCAGAGGCTGCGGATGATCAAAGAAAAAGCGGTGAAGGCCGGGGCAGCTTGACTGATGCCTTTTTAAATTTTTTTAGTCCACGACGCCCAGGGACGTCAAATGTAAGCACCCATTGCCAGCGTCTTCACCGTATGGTGCAGTACTACCTAGGGGCAAGGGCAGACCTGGATACCTTTGCAGCAGATGATCCACTGGCTTACTGGGTGTTGAGACTGGATCACTGGCCAGAACTTAGCCAATATGCTATGGAGCTACTAGGTTGCCCTTCATCCAGCGTACTTTCTGAAAGGACGTTCAGTGCCGCTGGAGGTTTTGTCACAGACAAAAGAGTGCGTCTGTCCACCGACTCTGTAGACCGGCTGACATTTATAAAAATGAATCAGTCCTGGATCAGCAGCTATCAATCCCCTGATGCTGACGTAACGGAATAGATCGGGGATCTCTTCTGCATTCCCAAAACCTCCACCACTGCACTCTTCCACAATACCACAGAGGGGTTACTTACGGTGTGAAGGCACTTGCTGCCACCAAAGGCAGAATATTTGGGTGCACTGCTACTGACGCCTATACCAGATTCATATCATTTTAATATTTGACCGCAGGGTCCAACCCTGCACTCTTCCACAATACCACAGAGGGGTTACGGTGTGACAGCATTGTTGCAAACACTAAAGGCTCAATTTTAAAGTACCTATTGTTACTTTCATCCAAAGCCTGCATAAGTTTCACCAGAATTTAGCCAAAACCATCAATAAACTTGTTCTGTGCGTCCTAAAACGTCTCCTCTTTTCATACAGGCTGCCGCCCCAAGCAGTTGTTTATGAATAAAGGAAAAGCATTTACCATCATTTGAAATGTGATTTTTATATTTTTAAATGTTTCTACAAATTCGCCACTTCACGGGCAGGTTATGGGGACCTCCTAGGCACGATATTTGAAGGAACTTTTTCATTTTTATTCTTGACCTTTGATTTTTTTTTTTACCTTTTGTCCTTGTTTCCTTTTCCCCCAGGGCACTACCCGGACCCCCATACACCTTTTATGGCAAATATCTAGCATACATGCCCTCTTGGAGGACACTCTAAAAATCGCACGTTTGGGTCCCATTGACTTACATTGAGTTCGGATCATGTTCGAGTTCGAACTCTAACTTTTGAAATTGTTCGAGTTCGAAGTCGAACCAAACACGGGGGCGTTCGGCTCATTCCTACCTCTAACTACCGCCCCCGTGTCCCTGCTCCCTCCATCTACCGCCCCCGTGTCCCTGCTCCCTCTAACTTCCGCCCCGTGTCTCTGCTCCATCTAACTACCGCCCCGTATCCCTGCTCCCTCTAACTGCCGCCCCGTATCCCTGCTCCGTCTAACTACCGCCCCGTATCCCTGCTCCCTCTAACTACTGCCCTGTGTTTCTGCTCCCTCTAACTACAGCCCCATATCCATGCTCCCTCTAACTACCGCTCATGTCTCTGCTCCCTCGAACTACCACTCCATATCCCTGCTCCCTTTAACTACCGCCCGTATCCCTGCTCCCTCTAACTACTGCCCCGTGTCTCTGCTCCCTCTAACTACCTCCCCGTGTCTCTGCTCCCTCTAACTACCGCCCGTGTCTCTGCTCCCTCGAACTACCGCCCCGTATCCCTGCTCCCTTTAACTACCGCCCGTATCCCTGCTCCTCTAACTACTGCCCCGTGTCTCTCTGCTCCCTCTAACTACCTCCCCGTGTCTCTGCTCCCTCTAACTACCGCCCCTTGTCTCTGCTCCCTCTAACTACCGCCACGTATCCCTGCTCCCTCTAACTACCGCCCCGTGTGTCTGCTCCCTCTAACTACCGCCACGTATCCCTGCTCTCTCTAACTACCGCCCCGTGTCTCTGCTCCCTCTAACTACCGCCCCGTGTCCCTGCTCCCTCTAACTACGCCCCGTGTGTCTGCTCCTCTAACTAACCGCCACGTATCCCTGCTCTCTCTAACTACCGCCCGTGTCTCTGCTCCCTCTAACTACCACCGCCCGTGTCCCTGCTCCTCTAACTACCGCCACCTGTCCCTGCTCCTCTAACTACCGCCCCCCGTGTCTCTGCTCCCTCTAACTACCGCCCCGTGTCCCTGCTCCCTCTAACTACCGCCACCTGTCCCTGCTCCCTCTAACTACCGCCCCGTGTCTCTGCTCCCTCTAACTACCGCCCCGTGTCCCTGCTCCCTCTAACTACCGCCACCTGTCCCTGCTCCCTCTAACTACCGCCACCTGTCCCTGCTCCCTCTAACTACCGCCCCATATCCCTGCTCCCTCTACTGCCCCGTGTCCTAGCTCCCTCTAACTACTGCCCCGTGTCTGTACTTCCTCTAACTATTGCCGCGTGTCCCTGCTCCCTCTAAATTCCTAAATTCCGCCACGTGTCCCTGCTCCCTCTAACTACTGCCTTGTGTGTCTGCTCCCTCTAACTACTGCCCCTTATCCCTGCTCCCTCTAACTACCGCCCTGTGTCTCTGCTCCCTCTAACTACTGCACCGTGTCCCTGCTCCCTCTAACTACCGCCCCGTGTGTCTGCTCCCTCTAACTACCGCCACGTATCCCTGCTCTCTCTAACTACCGCCCCGTGTCTCTGCTCCCTCTAACTACCGCCCCGTGTCCCTGCTCCCTCTAACTACCGCCACCTGTCCCTGCTCCCTCTAACTACCGCCCCGTGTCTCTGCTCCCTCTAACTACCGCCCCGTGTCCCTGCTCCCTCTAACTACCACCACCTGTCCCTGCTCCCTCTAACTACCGCCCCGTGTCTCTGCTCCCTCTAACTACCGCCCCGTGTCCCTGCTCCCTCTAACTACCGCCACCTGTCCCTGCTCCCTCTAACTACCGCCACCTGTCCCTGCTCCCTCTAACTACCGCCCCATATCCCTGCTCCCTCTACTGCCCCGTGTCCTAGCTCCCTCTAACTACTGCCCCGTGTCTGTACTTCCTCTAACTATTGCCGCGTGTCCCTGCTCCCTCTAAATTCCGCCACGTGTCCCTGCTCCCTCTAACTACTGCCTTGTGTGTCTGCTCCCTCTAACTACTGCCCCTTATCCCTGCTCCCTCTAACTACCGCCCTGTGTCTCTGCTCCCTCTAACTACTGCCCCGTGTCCCTGCTCCCTCTACCACCCTATGTCTCTGCTCCCTTTAACTACCACCTGTGTCCCTGTTCCCTCCACCGCCCCATGTCCCTGTTCCCTCTAACTACCGCCCCGTGTCCCTGCTCCCTCTAACTACCGCCTCATGTCCCTGCTCCATCTACCGCCCCGGTTCCCTGCTCCATCTACCGCCCCGGTTCCCTGCTCCCTCGAACTACTGCCCTGTGTCCCTGTTCCCTCTACCATCCCGTGTCCCTGCTCCCTCTAACTACCGCACCGTGTCCCTACTCCCTCCAACTACTGCACCGTGTCCCTGCTCCCTCTAACTGTCGCCGCCGTGTCCCTGCTCCCTCTAACTACTGCCCCGATGTCCCTGCTTCCTCTAACCACCGCCCCGTATCCCTGCTCCCTCCATCTACTGCCCCGTGTCCCTGCTCCCTCGAACTACCGCCCCCGTGTCCCTGCTCCCTCCAACTACCGCCCGTCCCTGCTCCCTCTAACTACCGCTCCGTGTCCCTGCTCCCTCTAACTACTGCCCCGTGTCCCTGCTCCCTCTTACTACAGCCCCCGTGTCCCTGCTCCCTCCAGCTACCAGCCGTCCCTGCTCCCTCTACCGCCCCATGTCCCTGCTCCCTCCATCTACCGCCCACATGTCCCTGCTCCCTCTAACTAACGCCCCATGTTTCTGCTCCCTCCATCTACTGCCCCCATGTCTCTGCTCCCTCTAACTAACGCCTCATGTTTCTGCTCCCTCTAACTACCGCCCTGTGTCTCTGCTCCCTCTAACTACCTCCCCGTGTCCCTGCTCCCTCTAACTAGCTCCCCATATCCCTGCTCCCTCTAACTACCGCCCCGTGTCTCTGCTTCCACTAACTACTGCCCCGTGTCTCTGCTCTCTCTAACTACCGCCCCGTGTCTCTGCTCCTTCTAACTACCGTAAACATGTAACATAATGACTATATACAGAATGCACCTGTAAACATGTAACACAGTGACTATATACAGAATGCGCCTGTAAACATGTAACATAGTGACTATATACAGAATGCACCTGTAAACATGTAACACAGTGACTATATACAGAATGCGCCTGTAAACATTTAACATAGTGACTATATACAGAATGCACCTGTAAACATGTAACACAGTGACTATATACAGAATGCGCCTGTAAACATGTAACACAGTGACTATATACAGAATGCACCTGTAAACATGTAACACAGTGACTATATACAAAATGCACATGTAAACATGTAACACAGTGACTATATACAGAATGCGCCTGTAAACATGTAACATAGTGACTATATACAGAATGCACCTGTAAACATGTAACACAGTGACTATATACAAACTGCACTGTAAACATGTAACACAGTGACTATATACAGAATGCACTGAAAACATGTAACACAGTGACTATATACAGAATGCACCTGTAAACATGTAACAGTGACTATATACAGAATGCACCTGTAAACATGTAACACAGTGACTATATACAGAATGCGCCTGTAAACATGTAACAGTGACTATATACAGAATGCGCCTGTAAACATGTAACACAGTGACTATATACAGAATGCACCTGTAAACATGTAACACAGTGACTATATACAGAATGCGCCTGTAAACATGTAACATAGTGACTATATACAGAATGCACCTGTAAACATGTAACACAGTGACTATATACAGAATGCACCTGTAAACATGTAACACAGTGACTATATACAGAATGCGCCTGTAAACATGTAGCACAGTGACTATATACAGAATGCACCTGTAAACATGTAACATAATAGACTTGTGCATCGATTTTTTTTTCAGTTCGGTTCGTTCGGATTTTGTAAATTTTCGTTTCGGCCGATTTCCGTTTCGGTTCGGTTCGTTTTCGGTGCATTTTTCATATCGACTTTTTTTCCTGATTTTGGAAATTTTCGTGTTTTTCGAAACATCTGTTCTCCTCGTTTCAAAGTGTCTATTCGTTTTGACGTAAACTAATGGTTTTTCGGATCCGATATTTCTTAGGGATGTGCGTTTTGGGTTTCGGAATTTCGGAATTTTCACGAAATTTCCCGATTCGTGTTTTCGGATCCGGCCGATTTTCCGAAAAATTTTCGATCCGAAAATGGCAGATCCGAAAAGATTTCCGAGCCGAAACGAAATATTTTCATAATTTTCGAATGGACTTGAAATGTGTCAAATCGAAATTTATTTTCGCTCTATTCATGATTTCGGTTCCATTCGTGATTTCGGTTCCATTTCGGTAATTCTGGACATCGTATATTTAACTATTATCGGTTATATGGCTGATTCTGTAAATTTTGTATTTGTAAATGCGTATCACTTGTTTTTTTTGTTTCCAATGATCCGATAATTCTGTCGATACGAAAATTCCTTCGGAATCGGGTCGGATCCGATTCGTCCGCGGGTCGCGCATGTGCTCGCGCGGATGTCATAACTTTATTGAGCCAGTTTTTTGACAACTTTTTGGACAAAATATTGTTTTTGAGACACATCCGTCGCGTCATAGCCAAACGTAAGTGTCATGTTATATTGTAAAGCGCTGCGCAAACTGTTGGCGCTATATAAATCCTGTATAATAATAATAATGTGCTTGCATGTGCTAATGTGCCCAGAAATACCTTGATTTATCGAGTCCTTTTTTCATGCAATGTGATTGTGTATAGCTTTGCGTTTTCACGATACGTCATACATGCATTTTTGTCATAGCTCTTCTTTTTTGTGATTTTACGTATTCGTGAAAATTGTGACATTTGATGTATGTAGATGAAGTTACAATGCTGGATTTCTTTTGGCACTGTGTGTACTGTAGTGTGCTGGGGGGGGAGGTTGTTGTGATTGAGTGATGCATACGAGATGACCCGCAGCTTGCCCAATATTGACTCCCACCTGCGCATCAATAAAAATCTCTGCATCTCTGCTAAGTGATAGGATGGGACATGTAGTTCTTCTGAAAGTGCATCCAAACAGAGCCGCGTTCAATACGTCCTCAGCAGCTGCTGAATTGTTGCAGCGCAGCGATTCAGTTTGCTGCAGCAGTGTGTTTATTGAACGCTTTAGATGCAAATTTCAAAACAAAATGGCGGATTTCTGTTGTTTCTGCAATATCCAGTTTTATTCACAGAAACTGAAAGTGAAACTGAGGCTGAGGCATCTATAAAATAACTAAAAGCAGTCGCACAATGCGTTTTGTACGCACACAACACAAATAATAGTTTTTATTGAATAAACGTAATGTTTACTTCTGAAAAAATATATAAATGAACGGTAATATATGTCTATGTGCAGGGGAAATAAATAAATATTTTGTGACTTTAGACCTATGAGATGGGAGTAGTGGTGGGTCAAGCTGGTAGTGGGGTAGTGGAGGGGTGTCGCAATACTTTCGGCAATATAGTGTATAGATATACCATTTTTTCCAGTCTGCATTATTTACGTGTTATTTTTTGGATTTGGCAGAAGACAGGAAGAAGGCGGCATCTGCCCCGGCGGGCACCAGTGCCCCAGTGGAGGAGGAGGAGGAGCCACGGGCGACCACCAGCGCTGGTATATACTGTTTTATTTTGCAACGACTTTTGGTCAAAAATAAATCAGTTTTGTTGTTTACTGTATTTTTTATTTCTTTAATTTCTTATAGCACCGGATGAGATGCTGACGGTGGTGGTGGAGGAGGAGGAGTCGGAGGAGTCGGAGCCTCAGGAGGCCGCCAGCACTGGTATATACTACTGTTATATTTTTTCAAGACTTTCAGTAAAAAATAGAAACCTGCTTTACTTACTTTATTTTCCTTCTTTCATTTATTGGATATATAGAAGGAGATTTCTCTGGTTTTACAAGAAAGGATACATTGAGATTTCTCTGGATTTCCAGGAAGGATACACTGAGATTTCTCTGGCTTCCCGGGAAGGATACATTGAGATTTCTATGGTTTTCCAGGAAGGATACATTGAGATTTCTATGGTTTTCCAGGAAGGATACATTGAGATTTCTCTGGATTTCCAGGAAGGATACATTGAGATTTCTCTGGTTTCCCGGGAAGGATACATTGAGATTTCTATGGTTTTCCAGGAAGGATACATTGAGATTTCTATGGTTTTACAAGAAGGATACATTGAGATTTCTCATGTTTTACAAGAAGGATAAATTGAGATTTCTCTTCCCGGGAAGGATACATTGAGATTTCTCTGGTTTTACAAGAAAGATACATTGAGATTTCTCTGGTTTTCCAGGAAGGATACATTGAGATTTCTCTGGTTACCAGGAAGGATACATTGAGATTTCTCTGGTTTCCCGGGAAGGATACATTGAGATTTCTCTGATTTTCCAGGAAGGATACATTGAGATGGGAATGATACAAAATTACAGAATCAGCGATATAACCGAAAAATACGTTGTCCGAAATTACTGAAATGGAACCAAAATCAGGAATGGAGCCAAAATCACGAATGGAACGAGAATGATTTTCGATTTTACACATTTCTAGTCCATTCGAAAATTCCGAAAAGTTTTCGTTTCGGATCAGAAAATTTTCGGAAAATCGTCCAAATCCGAATGCACGAATCGGGAAATTTCGTGAAAGTTCCAATATTCCGAAACGCACATCCCTGTAACACAGTGACTATATACAGAATGCGCCTGTAAACATGTAACATAGTGACTATATACAGAATGCACCTGTAAACATGTAACACAGTGACTATATACAGAATGCGCCTGTAAACATGTAACACAGTGACTATATACAGAATGCGCCTGTAAACATGTAACACAGTGTCTATATACAGAATGCACCTGTAAACATGTAACATAATGACTATATACAGAATGCACCTGTAAACATGTAACATAATGACTACATACAGAATGCACCAGTAAACATGTAACCTAGTGACTATATACAGAATGTGCCTGTAAACATGTAACATAGTGACTATATACAGAATGCACCTGTAAACATGTAACACAGTGACTATATACAGAATGCACCTGTAAACATGTAACACAGTGACTATATACAGAATGCACCTGTAAACATGTAACACAGTGACTATATACAGAATGCACCAGTAAACATGTAACATTGACTATATACAGAATGCACTTGTAAACATGTATCACAGTGACTATATACAGAATGAATGCACCTGTAAACATGTAACATAGTGACTATATACAGAATGCACCTGTAAACATGTAACACAGTGACTATATACAGAATGCACCTGTAAACATGTAACACAGTGACTATATACAGAATGCACCTGTAAACATGTAACATAGTGACTATATACAGAATGCACCAGTAAACTTGTAACAGTGACTATATACAGAATGCACCTGTAAACATGTAACACAGTGACTATATACAGAATGCGCCTGTAAACATGTAACACAGTGTCTATATACAGAATGCACCTGTAAACATGTAACACAGTGACTATATACAGAATGCACCTGTAAACATGTAACATAGTGACTATATACAGAATGCTCCTGTAAACATGTAACACAGTGACTATATACAGAATGCACCTGTAAACATGTAACACAGTGACTATATACAGAATGCACCTGTAAACATGTAACACAGTGACTATATACAGAATGCACCTGTAAACATGTAACAGTGACTATATACAGAATGCACCTGTAAACATGTAACATAGTGACTATACAGAATGCACCTGTAAACATGTACACAGTGACTATATACAGAATGCACCTGTAAACATGTAACACAGTGACTATATACAGAATGCACCTGTAAACATGTAACAGTGACTATATACAGAATGCACCTGTAAACATGTAACCTAGTGACTATATACAGAATGTGCCTGTAAACATGTAACATAGTGACTATATACAGAATGCACCTGTAAACATGTAACAGTGACTATATTATTATTATTATTATTCTTTATTTATAAAGCGCCAGCATATTCCGTAGCGCTGCACAATAAGCACAGTATAGACAGGGCTACAATACACTGAACAACATTTGACAAACAGTACAGGAGGAGATGAGGGCCCTATTCCCGTAGGAACTCACAATCTGGGAGGGTTGGGGTTGGAAACAGGAGGAGAGGACTGTAAGGTTAGAGTGATTGATGATTGAATGCACCTGTAAACATGTAACACAGTGACTATATATAGAATGCACCTGTAAACATGTAACACAGTGACTATATACAGAATGCACCTGTAAACATGTAACATAGTGACTATATACAGAATGCACCAGTAAACATGTAACAGTGACTATATACAGAATGCACCTGTAAACATGTAACACAGTGACTATATACAGAATGCGCCTGTAAACATGTAACACAGTGTCTATATACAGAATGCACCTGTAAACATGTAACACAGTGACTATATACAGAATGCACCTGTAAACATGTAACATAGTGACTATATACAGAATGTGCCTGTAAACATGTAACACAGTGACTATATACAGAATGCACCTGTAAACATGTAACACAGTGACTATATACAGAATGCACCTGTAAACATGTAACATAGTGACTATATACAGAATGCACCTGTAAACATGTAACACAGTGACTATATACAGAATGCACCTGTAAACATGTAACACAGTGACTATATACAGAATGCACCTGTAAACATGTAACAGTGACTATATACAGAATGCACCTGTAAACATGTAACACAGTGACTATATACAGAATGCACCTGTAAACATGTACCACAGTGACTATATACAGAATGCACCTGTAAACATGTAACAGTGACTATATACAGAATGCACCTGTAAACATGTAACATAGTGACTATATACAGAATGCACCTGTAAACATGTGTCACAGTGACTATATACAGAAAGCGCCTGTAAACATGTAACATATTGACTATATACAGAATGCACCTGTAAACATGTAACACAGTGACTATATACAGAATGCACCTGTAAATTTGTAACATAATGACTATATACAGAATGCACCTGTAAACATGTAACCTAGTGACTATATACAGAATGTGCCTGTAAACATGTAACATAGTGACTATATACAGAATGCACCTGTAAACATGTAACACAGTGACTATATACAGAATGCACCTGTAAACATGTAACACAGTGACTATATACAGAATGCACCTGTAAACATGTAACATAGTGACTATATACAGAATGCACCTGTAAACATGTAACAGTGACTATATACAGAATGCACCTGTAAACATGTAACACAGTGACTATATACAGAATGCACCTGTAAACATGTAACACAGTGACTATATCCAGAATGCACCTGTAAACATGTAACATAGTGACTATATACAGAATGCACCTGTAAACATGTAACACAGTGACTATATACAGAATGCACCTGTAAACATGTAACATAGTGACTATATTACAGAATGCACCAGTAAACATGTAACCTAGTGACTATATACAGAATGTGCCTGTAAACATGTAACATAGTGGACTATATACAGAATGCACCTGTAAACATGTAACACAGTGACTATATACAGAATGCACCAGTAAACATGTAACACAGTGACTATATACAGAATGCACCAGTAAACATGTAACAGTGACTATATACAGAATGCACATGTAAACATGTAACACAGTGACTATATACAGAATGCGCCTGTAAACATGTAACACAGTGTCTATATACAGAATGCACATGTAAACATGTAACACAGTGACTATATACAGAATGCACCTGTAAACATGTAACATAGTGACTATATACAGAATGCGCCTGTAAACATGTAACACAGTGACTATATACAGAATGCACCTGTAAACATGTAACACAGTGTCTATATACAGAATGCACATGTAAACATGTAACACAGTGACTATATAACAGAATGCACCTGTAAACATGTAACATAGTGACTATATACAGAATGCACCTGTAAACATGTGTCACAGTGACTATATACAGAAAGCGCCTGTAAACATGTAACATATTGACTATATACAGAATGCACCTGTAAACATGTAACACAGTGACTATATACAGAATGCACCTGTAAATTTGTAACATAATGACTATATACAGAATGCACCTGTAAACATGTAACCTAGTGACTATATACAGAATGTGCCTGTAAACATGTAACATAGTGACTATATACAGAATGCACCTGTAAACATGTAACACAGTGACTATATACAGAATGCACCTGTAAACATGTAACACAGTGACTATATACAGAATGCACTGTAAACATGTAACATAGTGACTATATACAGAATGCACCTGTAAACATGTAACAGTGACTATATACAGAATGCACCTGTAAACATGTAACACAGTGACTATATACAGAATGCACCTGTAAACATGTAACACAGTGACTATATCCAGAATGCACCTGTAAACATGTAACATAGTGACTATATACAGAATGCACCTGTAAACATGTAACACAGTGACTATATACAGAATGCACCTGTAAATTTGTAACATAATGACTATATACAGAATGCACCAGTAAACATGTAACCTAGTGACTATATACAGAATGTGCCTGTAAACATGTAACATAGTGACTATATACAGAATGCACCTGTAAACATGTAACACAGTGACTATATACAGAATGCACCAGTAAACATGTAACACAGTGACTATTACAGAATGCACCAGTAAACATGTAACAGTGACTATATACAGAATGCACATGTAAACATGTAACACAGTGACTATATACAGAATGCGCCTTGTAAACATGTAACACAGTGTCTATATACAGAATGCACATGTAAACATGTAACACAGTGACTATATACAGAATGCACCTGTAAACATGTAACATAGTGACTATATTACAGATGCGCCTGTAAACATGTAACACAGTGACTATATACAGAATGCACCTGTAAACATGTAACACAGTGTCTAATACAGAATGCACATGTAAACATGTAACACAGTGACTATATACAGAATGCGCCTGTAAACATGTAACATAGTGACTATATACAGAATGCACCTGTAAACATGTAACACAGTGACTATATACAGAATGCACCTGTAATCATGTAAAACAGTGACTATATTCAGAATGCACCAGTAAACATGTAACAGTGACTATATACAGAATGCACCTGTAAACAGGTAACACAGTGACTATATACAGCCCGGCCACACACACTCACATCACCCTCTGCGCGTGCTCCTGGACTCTGCTGTCCCACCCTCCCTCCCAGTGTTGGTCAGAAATTTGTAGGTTACTTTCCAGCTGCTTCCACTTTGCAAATCACCCTAATTAACCCAAGGTTCTAGCCCTTCCCATGATATGTTAATCTGTATATTTGTGTTTTGTTTTTAATAGTTTGCATTTTATTACTTTGTATTTCTGTAACAACTGTAACCACTCATTGTTCTCGAACCCAGGACATACTTGAAAACGAGAGAAATCTCAATGTATCCTTCCTGGTAAAATCCTTTTCAAATAAATAAATAAATAAATATACAGAATGCACCTGTAAACATGTAACACAGTGACTATATACAGAATGCACCTGTAAACATGTAACACAGTGACAATATACAGAATGCACCTGTAAACATGTAACAGTGACTATATACAGAATGCACCTGTAAACATGTAACATAGTGACTATATACAGAATGCACCTAGAAACATGTAACATAGTGACTATATACAGAATGCACCTGTAAACATGTATCACAGTGACTATATACAGAATGCACCTGTAAACATGTATCACAGTGACTATATACAGAAAGCGCCTGTAAACATGTAACATAGTGACTATATACAGAATGCACCTGTAAACATGTAACACAGTGACTATATACAGAATGCACCTGTAAATTTGTAACATAATGACTGTCACGGGATGGCCCAGCACCCTCAGCCAGGGGCGGTGCAGTGACAGTGGTGACATGGACACTTGGGTGTGGTGGCACGCACCTTACTTTTCGTTATTTTAGTTAGATGTGGCATTGTGTGGTGTTAATAAAGTGTTCCCCGTTGGTTATGGTGTGATGTATTTTCCCTGTGTTTGCCTTGCTCGCCGCCATTTTCCGATCGTTGTGGCGCAGTTGGAATTTCGATTCGGAAAATGGCCGATTCGAACCATCCGGTTCGAATCGTAAAATGGCCGATTCGGACCATCCGGTCCGAATTGGCGACTCCCTGAAGGCTAAGGGCCAATGGGTCCTGGGAGGGCGGGCAAGGAGTCCCATTGTATTCTAATTATGATAAGAAGTAATAAAAGTCTGTACTGTAAACAATAAACCCAGTTCCTGCAGTACATTCAGCTGTGTCTGGTGTGGCTTGATTCTCCGCCGTATTTCGGATCTGAGTGTCCCCCGCGGCCTCAGAATACGGTGCCCATCCGATCCGAATCGAGCGCGCTGACCCTGCATCGAGCATCAGGGCAGCGGCGCTGCATAAGAAGATTCGATCGGGGAAATACAGCGATCCGAACCGAACGGCCCCGCCGGGAGCCGCGCATCGACCGCCGCGGTAAGACCCGAACTTCCCCCTGGTCCCGCCAGATCCGAAGCGCCCTTCCCTACCGATCCGAAGCGCCCTTCCCTACTGATCCGAAGCCCTCCAGTTCCGAACCGACCCGCCATCCCTTCCCGACTCGAAACATCATCGCTCAAGATCCGAAGAAACACCCGCCCCCCGGATCGGAAACGTTTCCCACCTAAGAACCGAAACGTTTCCCCATAAGATCCGAATCTTCCTCCGCAGCCGCTAGGGCTGATCCCCGCAGGCGTCCCACACCCGCCAAGTCAAGGAACCAGTTGCTCGGGACGCTGAGTGTTGTATGGCTCAGTGGTCGACTGGTTTCAGGCAGGGGTCCCCTCCACCGCCCGCTACCCTACCCTAGGGTCACGCCAGGCCGCACGAGACGCCGAGTGGGCGCCACTCGGTAGTCGGGCCAGCGGTAAGCGACGGGGTCACGCAGATTGAGCACAACCGCAGGCGCGAACAACATCTCCATTCTGTCATACTGGTGGCAGCGGTGGGATCGCTCTCTGCAGACCCCAGGGGACCCGCAACATGATCAAGTATTCTGCCTATAAGCGGGACGTTCTGCGCGGGATGCTGGAGAATCGGGGCGGGGTCCCGGGCTCCAAGAGTCGGGAGACCCTGATAGAGGAGTTGAGGAGGATAGATCAGGCGGAGGCGTTCGCGGAGTTGCCCGCGGACCCAGTACCGGCTGCCGTCCCCGCTGAGGCCGAGGATAGCGAATTCTGCCGGAAGATGCAGGGAGCGGATCTCCATGATGGGTCCGGCTCCATCGGAGGCAGAACTGAGGAAACTGGGTCGGGAACTCGGTCAGGAAGAGGAGAGGGAGAGAGAGCGGGTACACGAACTGCGGCTGGCCGAAGTGCGAAGCCGGCGGAGCAGCCGCTCGCCATCGGACCGGTATGCCGACCGAAAAGTGCCGTTCCAGGCGTTCAAGGAGTTCCGGGAAGCTGAGGAAGAGATTGAAAGCTATCTCCAGGACTTTGAGCGCCTGTGTCGGGTGCATGACGTGCACCGCGCCGACTGGATCCGGATCCTGGCGAGCAAGCTGACCGGTCGGGCCGCCGAGGCCTACCGCACGGTGCCGGATGACGAGGCCACCAGCTACTCGCACGTAAAGCAGGCCGCTGAGTAGGTATGCCGTGACCCCTGAAGCCAGCCGGATGAAGTTCCCGAATTCTCGCCGGCCCAGTGGCGCCACTCACGTGGAGTGGGCCCATCGGCTGCAGAGGGACCTGCGCACCTGGCTCTCGGGAAGCCAAGCGGAGTCAGTGGCCGAGATTACCCAACTGCTGCTGCTCGAGCAGTTCTTCGAGCACACACCCTCCGCTGTCCGAGAGTGGCGTGCGCGACAGGAAGCCCTATACGGTGCAGCAAGCGGCCACCTGGCCGACGAATACACGGACACCCGGAAGCTGACGGGGGGGAGCGGCCTCTGGCCAGCCGTCCCATTCTACCCGCCCCACTACTTCCACCACCTCCACCACCCGTGGTCCGGCCGCCTGTAGCACGGGCTCCCAGCCGGCCCACCAACATGGCTAATGTCCGCTGTTACGGGTGCAACCAGGAGGGGCACTATAAACAACATTGCCCCAACCGCCCGGAATTGACCCGGCCGGCCGGCAGGCCCTCGCTGGCGGCCCATTGTTGCGACGCCGGAGCTCCGTGGCCGGAGGCCCCGGAAGAATGGTGGAGCAGCTGCACGAGGCCGACCCAGTGCAAGCCGTGTGGATAACGGGCGGCCCGCTGAGGGGCTGCGAGACTCCGGGGCTACCATCACCCTCGTCCGGCCCCACTTGGTCCCGCCAAGCGACCGCATGCAGAGCACCGTAGCGGTACGGGTGGCGGGAGGGAAAGTGCTCCGGCTGGAGACTGCCCGGGTGTACCTGGACTGGGGGAACGGGGAGAAAGAGGTGCGGGTGGGGTTGCTGAGACACTTGCCGGCCGAGGTACTCCTGGGAAATGATCTGGGGCAGTTAGTGTCCGCTTATTCCACAGATGCAGCTACCCCGGTTACCACTAGGCAACAGAGCCGACGCCACGACCAGAGCACTCCGAATGGGACCCAGGTGAGATCCCCACCAACACCCTCCCGACCTCCCAAGCCTTCCAAACCTCCCAAATCGCCTCGACCTCCGCGACCGCCCAACCCTTACCGATCCCCTCGACCTCCCCGACAGGCCAAAACTCCAGGCCCTTCCCGCCCTCCCAGTCCGTTATCCCCTCCCCGACCCCGACGGGACTCGATGCTCTTCCCTTCGCTTGACCTCCCTTCCCCGTGGTGTACCCCGGAGACTCTGCGCCATCAGACGCAAACCGACCCCACATTACAGGGCTACCGGGACCGAGCTGGTCAGGGCCTGGACGGCCAGGGGAAAGACAAGGTGGAGTGGGAGGACGGGCTGCTGTACCGCTACACCGTGAGGGAGGGGGCCAAGAAGAAGCAGATCCCTCAGAAGCAGCTGGTGGTGCCGCAAGGACCCAGGCAGGAGCTTCTGCCGCTTGGCCCACGACATTCCCTGTCGGGTCACTTTAGGCCAGTCGAAGACCCGGCACAGGTTGGCGCGCGCGTTCTACTGGCCCCGCCTCAGCAACGACACCGCGATTATTGCCGCACCTGCCCAGTCTGTCAGAAGGCTGGGAAGGCTGGGGACCATCCGAAGGCGCCCCTGCACCCCATGCCCATCATCCAGGAGCCCTTTAGCCGGGTGGCGGTTGACATCGTAGGGCCGTTGCCACGGCCCAGTGCCACCGGTAAGCGGTATATTCTTACCGTGGTGGATTATGCCACCCGGTACCCCGAGGCTGTGGCCTTGGCCAACATCCAGGCGGACACGGTAGCGGACGCGCTCCTCAGGGTGTTCACGAGGGTGGGGTTTCCCCGAGAAATCCTGTCCGATCAGGGTACCCAGTTTACCGCTGAGCTCACCCAACAGCTCTGGCGTCTCTGTGGCGTTAAGGCGCTGCACAGCGCCCCGTATCACCCCCAGACCAACGGGCTGTGCGAGCGGTTCAATGGGACCCTGAAGCAGCTCATCCGGGCCTTCGTGCATGAGAACAGGGATTGGGAGAAGTATCTTCCCCACTTGCTGTTCGCCTACCGGGAGGTTCCGCAGGAATCCACCGGGTACTCACCGTTTGAGCTGCTGTATGGACGCCGGGTGCGCGGCCCTCTGGATCTGGTTAGGGCTCAGTGGGAGGGGCCGCCGGAGGAGGACGGTGTCCCCGTGGTGGAGTATGTTCTGAAGCTGCGGGAGCGCTTGGCGGACCTCCAGGGGTTCGTGCAGGAGAACATGGAGACGGCCCAGGCTCAGCAGAAGGCGTGGTACGATCGCGCTGCGTGCAGCCGCTCGTTCTGTGTGGGACAGAAGGTTCTGGTGTTGAAACCACAGCGGCAGAACAAGCTGCAGGCGGCCTGGCAAGGTCCCTACAAGGTGGTAACCCAGCTGGGGGATACCACCTATGTGGTTTGTAAGCTGCGCGGACACCAGAATCCAGCGGACGTTCCACGTCAATATTGCTGAAGGCCTTCCAATGAGCGGCCGGAGTCGGTGGACGCCATATGCGCGCGGCGGCCGAGGAGGCGGAGCCCTTTCCCTTGGAGGAACTCCCGGGGGTAGCTAAGCAGCCTTCCGGGGTGGAGCAAGTGCAGTTGGGGGAGGAGCTAGGCCCGAGAAACAGGCGCAGGCGCGGCAGCTGCTTCTCGCCTATCCGGG
Source organism: Leptobrachium leishanense (assembly GCA_009667805.1). Lineage (NCBI taxonomy): Eukaryota > Metazoa > Chordata > Amphibia > Anura > Megophryidae > Leptobrachium > Leptobrachium leishanense. The sequence continues at coordinate 36,666,435 of CM019063.1, forward strand.
GGTTTTCTCGGCCCTTCCAGGATATACGGACCAGGCCGTCCATCAGGTGGACACCCCCGGCCAGAGGCCACTCCGACAGCCCGCCTACCGGATCCCGGAAGCAGTCCGCGAGACTATGCGGGCTGAGATCCGGGAGATGTTGGAGCTGGGGGTCATAGAGCCGTCGGCCAGCCCATGGGCGTCGCCCGTGGTCCTGGTGCCCAAAAAGGACGGTACCACCAGGTTCTGCGTCGACTATCGGCGGGTAAACGACTGTACTGTTACGGACGCTTATCCGATGCCCCGAGTCGACGAGTTGCTAGACCAGATCTCCGGGGGTCATTTTCTGACCACGGTGGATCTGTGCAAGGGGTATTGGCAGATTCCCCTTGCCGAGGAGGCGACCCCGAAGTCGGCCTTCATCACCCCGTTCGGCCTGTTACCAGTTTCGAGTCATGCCGTTCGGGATGAAGAACGCCCCTGCTACTTTCCAGCGGTTAATCGATCGCCTCCTCGATGGCCTCCAGGGATTCGCTTGCGCGTACCTGGATGATATAGCCATCTATAGCCAGACCTGGGAGGAACATCTGGAGCATGTAGGGACTGTCCTGGGCCGGATTAGGGACGCCAACCTGACCCTAAAGCCGGAGAAGTGCAAGGTGGGGATGGCCGAGGTGCAGTATCTGGGCCACCGGGTGGGGTGCGGGATACAGCGGCCGGAGCCCGCCAAGATAGAGGCTATCCTGGACTGGCCCACTCCGGTGACCAAGACTCAGGTCCTGGCCTTTCTGGGCACCGCGGGGTATTACAGGAAATTTGTACCCCACTACAGTGATCTGGCCAAACCCCTGACTGATTTGACCAAGAAATCCCTGCCCCGCCAAGTCCTGTGGTCCCCGGAGTGCGAACAGGCCTTTCGACAATTGAAGGCCGCCCTGACCCAAGCTCCCCTGCTGGCAGCTCCCAATTATAACAAACGTTTTATTGTCCACACAGACGCGTCCATGTTCGGACTGGGAGCTGTCCTGAGTCAAGTGGGGGACGACGGGGGGGGACCATCCGGTGGCGTTTATTAGCCGGAAGTTGTTGCCACGAGAGGTGGGGTACGCTGCAGTGGAAAAGGAGTGCCTGGCCCTGGTCTGGGCCCTACGGAAGCTCCAACCCTACGTCTACGGTCGGTCCTTCACCGTGATGACCGACCACAACCCCTTGGTATGGCTCAACCGAGTGGCGGGGGAGAACGGCCGCCTGCTGCGGTGGAGCCTGGCTCTCCAACCCTTCAACTTTTCCATCCAATATCGGCCCGGGTCGCAGAACGGTAACGCAGATGGGTTATCGCGACAGTCGGCCCGGGAACCAGGGGATTGGGGAGCCCCGACTACCTCGGTACGACCCGGTGAGGTCCAACCGAGTGCGTCGGACCTTGGGGAGGGGGAGGAGTGTCACGGGATGGCCCAGCACCCTCAGCCAGGGGCGGTGCAGTGACAGTGGTGACATGGACACTTGGGTGTGGTGGCACGCACCTTACTTTTCGTTATTTTAGTTAGATGTGGCATTGTGTGGTGTTAATAAAGTGTTCCCCGTTGGTTATGGTGTGATGTATTTTCCCTGTGTTTGCCTTGCTCGCCGCCATTTTCCGATCGTTGTGGCGCAGTTGGAATTTCGATTCGGAAAATGGCCGATTCGAACCATCCGGTTCGAATCGTAAAATGGCCGATTCGGACCATCCGGTCCGAATTGGCGACTCCCTGAAGGCTAAGGGCCAATGGGTCCTGGGAGGGCGGGCAAGGAGTCCCATTGTATTCTAATTATGATAAGAAGTAATAAAAGTCTGTACTGTAAACAATAAACCCAGTTTCTGCAGTACATTCAGCTGTGTCTGGTGTGGCTTGATTCTCCGCCGTATTTCGGATCTGAGTGTCCCCCGCGGCCTCAGAATACGGTGCCCATCCGATCCGAATCGAGCGCGCTGACCCTGCATCGAGCATCAGGGCAGCGGCGCTGCATAAGAAGATTCGATCGGGGAAATACAGCGATCCGAACCGAACGCCCCGCCGGGAGCCGCGCATCGACCGCCGCGGTAAGACCCGAACTTCCCCCTGGTCCCGCCAGATCCGAAGCGCCCTTCCCTACCGATCCGAAGCGCCCTTCCCTACTGATCCGAAGCCCTCCAGTTCCGAACCGACCCGCCATCCCTTCCCGACTCGAAACATCATCGCTCAAGATCCGAAGAAACACCCGCCCCCCGGATCGGAAACGTTTCCCACCTAAGAACCGAAACGTTTCCCCATAAGATCCGAATCTTCCTCCGCAGCCGCTAGGGCTGATCCCCGCAGGCGTCCCACACCCGCCAAGTCAAGGAACCAGTTGCTCGGGACGCTGAGTGTTGTATGGCTCAGTGGTCGGACTGGTTTCAGGCAGGGGTCCCCTCCACCGCCCGCTAACCCTACCCTAGGGTCACGCCAGGCCGCACGAGACGCCGAGTGGGCGCCACTCGGTAGTCGGGCCAGCGGTAAGCGACGGGGTCACGCAGATTGAGCACACCCGCAGGCGGAACAACATCTCCATTCCGTCATAATGACTATATACAGAATGCACCTGTAAACATGTAACCTAGTGACTATATACAGAATGTGCCTGTAAACATGTAACATAGTGACTATATACAGAATGCACCTGTAAACATGTAACACAGTGACTATATACAGAATGCACCTGTAAACATGTAACACAGTGACTATATACAGAATGCACCTGTAAACATGTAACACAATGACTATATACAGAATGCGCCTGTAATCATGTAAAACAGTGACTATATTCAGAATGCACCTGTAAACATGTATCACAGTGACTATATACAGAAAGCGCCTGTAAACATGTAACATAGTGGCTATATACAGAATGCACCTGTAAACATGTAACACAGTGACTATATACAGAATGCACCTGTAAATTTGTAACACAGTGACTATATACAGAATGCACCTATAAACATGTAACACAATGACTATATACAGAATGCACCTGTAAACATGTATCACAGTGACTATATACAGAATGCACCTGTAAACATGTATCACAGTGACTATATACAGAAAGCGCCTGTAAACATGTAACATAGTGACTATATACAGAATGCACCTGTAAACATGTAACACAGTGACTATATACAGAATGCACCTGTAAATTTGTAACATAATGACTATATACAGAATGCACCTGTAAACATGAACCTAGTGACTATATACAGAATGTGCCTGTAAACATGTAACATAGTGACTATATACAATGCACCTGTAAACATGTAACACAGTGACTATATACAGAATGCACCTGTAAACATGTAACACAGTGACTATATACAGAATGCACCTATAAACATGTAACACAATGACTATATACAGAATGCGCCTGTAATCATGTAAAACAGTGACTATATACAGCCCGGCCACACACACATCACCCTCTGCCGCCGCGCGTGCTCCTGGACTCTGCTGTCCACCCTCCCTCCCAGTGCTGGTCAGAAATTTGTAGCTTACTTTCCAGCTGCTTCCACTTTGCAAATCACCATAATTAACCCAAGGTTCTAGCCCTTCCCATGATATGTTAATCTGTATATTTGTGTTTTGTTTTTAATAGTTTGCATTTTATTACTTTGTATTTCTGTAACAACTGTAACCACTCATTGTCTTCGAACCCAGGAAATACTTGAAAACGAGAGAAATCGCAATGTATCCTTCCTGGTAAAATCCTTTTCAAATAAATAAATAAATAAATATACAGAATGCACCTGTAAACATGTAACACAGTGACTATATACAGAATGCACCTGTAAACATGTAACAGTAACTATATACAGAATGCACCTGTAAACATGTAACACAGTGACTATATACAGAATGCACCTGTAAACATGCAACACAGTGACTATATACAGAATGCACCTGTAAACATGTAACACAGTGACTATATACAGAATGCACCTGTAAACATGTAACACAGTGACTATATACAGAATGCGCCTGTAAACATGTAACATAGTGACTATATACAGAATGCGCCTGTAAACATGTAACACAGTGACTATATACAGAATGCGCCTGTAAACATGTAACAGTGACTATATACAGAATGCACCTGTAAACATGTAACACAGTGACTATATACAGAATGCGCCTGTAAACATGTAACACAGTGACTATATACAGAATGCACCTGTAAACATGTAACATAGTGACTATATACAGAATGCACCTGTAAACATGTAACATAATGACTATATACAGAATGCACCTGTAAACATGTAACACAGTGACTATATACAGAATGTACCTGTAAACATGTAACACAGTGACTATATACAGAATGCACCTGTAAACATGTAACATAATGACTATATATAGAATGCACCTGTAAACATGTAACATAATGACTATATACAGAATGCACCTGTAAACATGTAATATAGTGACTATATACAGAATGCGCCTGTAAACATGTAACATAGTGACTATATACAGAATGCGCCTGTAAACATGTAACACAGTGACTATATACAGAATGCGCCTGTAACATCGTGACTATATACAGAATGCGCCTGTAAACATGTAACACAGTGACTATATACAGAATGCACCTGTAAACATGTAACACAGTGACTATATACAGAATGCGCCTGTAAACATGTAACACAGTGACTATATACAGAATGCACCTGTAAACATGTAACATAGTGACTATATACAGAATGCACCTGTAAACATGTAACATAGTGACTATATACAGAATGCACCTGTAAACATGTAACATAGTGACTATATACAGAATGCACCTGTAAACATGTAACACAGTGACTATATACAGAATGCTTCCTGTAAACATGTAACACAGTGACTATATACAAAATGCACCTTTAAACATGTAACATAGTGACTATATACAGAATGCACCTGTAAACATGTAACATAGTGACTATATACAGAATGCACCTGTAAACATGTAACACAGTGACTATATACAGAATGCACCTGTAAACATGTAACATAGTGACTATATACAGAATGCACCTGTAAACATGTAACATAGTGACTATATACAGAATGCACCTGTAAACATGTAACATAGTGACTATATACAGAATGCACCTGTAAACATGTAACACAGTGACTATATACAGAATGCTCCTGTAAACATGTAACACAGTGACTATATACAAAATGCACCTGTAAACATGTAACATAGTGACTATATACAGAATGCACCTGTAAACATGTAACATAGTGACTATATACAGAATGCACCTGTAAACATGTAACACAGTGACTATATACAGAATGCACCTGTAAACATGTAACATAATGACTATATACAGAATGCACCTGTAAACATGTAACACAGTGACTATATACAGAATGCACCTGTAAACATGTAACACAGTGACTATATACAGAATGCACCTGTAAACATGTAACACAGTGACTATATACAGAATGCACCTGTAAACATGTACATAATGACTATATACAGAATGCGCCTGTAAACATGTAACACAGTGACTATATACAGAATGCACCTGTAAACATGTAACACAGTGACTATATACAGAATGCGCCTGTAAACATGTAACATAATGACTATATACAGAATGCACCTGTAAACATGTAACATACAGGGTTATTCAGAGAGCGGTGAAAAGCAGGAGAATGACTGGAGAATGAAAAATTCTAGGTCAAAATAGCCAAACCAGAAAAATTCTCCCTTTCATCTCACTTTCCAAATCGTCTATTTTGACCTAGAATTTTTCATTCTCCAGTCATTCTCCTGCTTTTCACCGCTCTCTGAATAACCCTGATAGTAACTATATTACTTACATATTTATTTTCTGTTAATCTGTATATTTGTGGTTTTGTTCTTAATATCTTGCATTGTATTACTTTGTATTTCTGTAACTGTAACACTTCAATGTTCTTGAACCCAGGACATACTTGAAAACGAGAGAAATCTCAATGTATCCTTCCTGGTAAAATCCTTTATAAATAAATAAACTGCTTCTATGGCCCCACCATTCCCAATCCACTGGCACTAATGATCTTGACACCCATTAAAACTCCCCTTGTCTTCCTCAACTCCCATCCCACTAGATTGTAAACTCCTATGAACAGGGCCCTCTAATCCTCTTGTTTCCATCATATGTCCGTTTATCTGTAACTCGTCCCCTTTGATTGTAAAGCGCTGCGGAAACTGTTGGCGCCATATAATTGATGACAATAACAATAATAATAAAGAGATGCAGATAATATACCTGAGCACCACATTTTCAATAGACCAATTGTCATCTCGAGGCCAAACGTGCATAGTGCAAAATAACAACACTAGAGTGTAGTGCTCCGCTGCCACCTAGTGTCTAAAGTGCACATGTTTAGGAGTCCATTGGCACTGACTGTGTAACCCCAAAAAGAGGAAAGTTTCTCTCTATACAGATACAAGTGAAGCAGAGAACAGGGAGACGCGGCAGCAGGTCTGTGTGGCAGGATCTACCGAGCTGCTCACACAGACATCACTTTGTTCTTAGGTATTGTGGCGGTATAGAAGTCCGCCTGCGGTCCTGCTCTATCTGACCCCCCTTTGATGGCGTCCGGCCCGACTACCGAGTGGCACGGCACTCGGCGTCTCGAGCGGCCTGGAGGATGAAATGGCGTTGGTCCGGCGTCTGGAGAGATGGTGCGGTGTTGCCTTGGGGATCCCGTTCCTGGGTTGAGTGGTGATGCAGGAGACCGCTGAGTGTCTCCTGCAATAGTGATTGTAGCTCTGAAATGAAGACACCAGACGCGGCTGTATGCTTTAAAACAGTGAACTGAATTTTATGGGTTTCAACAGGGTCATTTATACAACTTCACACAAACAGATTACCAACTCCCCCACCCACACAACCAGCACTGATTGGCTCCTTTCCCAGCCTCCTGTTCCCTATCAGGTCCCTTTCAGCCTTCCCATTGTGCAGGGATTAGGCAGATGAGGTCTTGGAAAAGCCTCCAATCAGCTGGTTTGCTGTATCCTCTATCTTGGGGCATGAGATCCTTTGTCTGGTGTAACCATGCTGGAATGGGCAAAATGGCGACGGGGAAAAACACATACAAATGGTTTCTTTCATACTTTTACAGTCACATCATGCAGGGTACATTTTTATTACATTACACCAATAAAACCACATCTAGCAATAAAATAAGAGGTCCATAGGCTCACACGCAAAACCAAAACCAAAACATGCGGAAAAGCCACAACGGAAAAAGTTCCAACACGAACGTGAACACGATTCGAACACAATGCAATCAATGGGGCTCAAAAGTTCAAAAATTACTAAATGTTCCTATTTCATAACGGAAAGTTTGAACTTTATTGAGGACATGGAGGCGAATATTTGCAGTCTCTTTCTCGCTTTATTTAAACAGCAGCAAGAAGATAGAGAAAAGTATATAAAAAAAGATAGTACCAACATGGTACATCCTGCAACACCCCTCCAATAGCACAGCATGGATTCATGGAATGCCCAGAGTCTACATAGGTCACTGGTCACTGTCCATTAACCCTCTTTCTTGAAAACAGCAAAGACGCCAAGAACTGAAGAAATCCAACAGGAACCAACAATAGATGGAAAATAATGATGGATCATCCAGGAGAAGAGGATCCAGCAGGTCCAGTAGTTATTGAAATGCACCGGAGGCTGAAACAAAGAGCACAAAACACGAAATGTGTGTTAGCATGTGAGTCGTAACTGCGTGCAATACAAAGAACACGCCGGACTAGCGCTGAAATAATTTCACTGTACAAATAAACGAGATAACTTTATTGTATAAAGCAGTGAAATGCAGAGAAACATAAATATGTATTGTTTAAAGAAAGGACACAAAGTTAGAATTTTATTGAGGTATTCGGTAATAGCATAACCTATAAAAGGAAGGGAAATATTCGCCTCCGTGTCCTTAATAAAATTCAAACTTTCCATTATGAAATAGGAAAATTTAGTAATTTTAATGCAGGACACGGAGGCGAATATTTGCAAGTTCAAAGCTATACAAAAACCACTATCAATCAAACATCCAATACACCGGAGGACCAGTGCGAAACAGGCTTAAAATAAAATTCTCGAAAGGTGGACTCTCGCAACCAATCAGCGGAGCGTAACAAATCTTCTAAACGACAACCGGACGAGTCGGCTTTAGAAGCAACTACACTTCTTACAGAATGTGCACCATACTGAGAAACATCAATTCCTGCCAGCTCCAAAATCCAGCGAATCCATCTCGCCAAGGTGGGAGAGCTCACTGGAAGGAAGGGTGGTTTAAACAAAATAAACAAGGGAGTCACCTCTGGTCCATGTCGAGGAGGAAGAGTACATTCCTCATACTCCTGTGAGCAACAAACGGGGCATAACCAGGGTTGCAACTGAAAGCTCTGAAAAAATGCTTGAGAAATGGAGGTCTTGGTGCTTCTAGAAATATCGAAGCGCGCGCCCCAGGGAGGAAGGAGCGGACTCCAAAATCTAGTGCCCTCACATCTCCAACCCGTTTGCGTGACACCAAACAAAGGTGCATCAACAATTTTGTCGACAACCTACACAGGGATAAACCGTGATTATCAGGCCAGGCGAGGAAAAAAACCGCAAAATGATATTAACATCCCATGTCGTAACGTATCGTGGATGTAGGGGATGAGCATAACGAGTCGAAGATGACCTAAAGACATTAGTGGGTGGGGCCGTCTCTCCAGGTCCTGGATTATATCCGGCATGTTCGGGAGCAGGTGAGGCGTCTCAATCACTAGGTCCAGTAACAATGGAAACCACTCCCGAGACGGCCAGAATGGGGTCACCAGTACCAGGGTGACACGTTGAGACCTGATGACATTCAATACTCTTTGGATCAGGACGAATGGTGGAAAAGCATAAGGCTGACTCTGCGACAATGTCTGGAGGAACGCATCGGTCGCCACCGCATCTGGATCTGGGCACCAGCTGAAGAACCTCGGTAGCTTTGCATTCAGCCAGGATGCAAATAAGTCTGTGTGAAATGGACCCTACTGTTGAGAAAGCGCTGAGAGCTGAAGAGTGCAGCGACCAGTCGCCTGCGTCATAAAAATGTCTCGAATTCCAGTCTGCTACCACATTCGAGAGACCCGGGATGAACTGTGCTGTCACATGAAGGCGATGTTGAAAGCAGAAGTCCCGAAGGTAATGTGCCATCAACGGCAGTTGGGCCGAGCGGCCACCCAGGCCGTTGAAATCACGAACGGATGGAAAATTGTCCAATCTCAGAAGAATGGAATGATGGGTTGTCTCCTTCGTGAAGCATTTGAGAGCAAAGGATGCCGCTAGCAGCTCCAGGGCATTGATGTGGAACGATGTTTCGTCCAAGGACCAACAGCCTCCCGTTTCCAGATCCTCGCATCGGGCACCCCAACCTAGGCGACTGGCATCTGATTCGATCACGATGGTAGGAGCTGGGAAGTGCAGAGGGCTCCCATTCCAAAGGTGCAGAACTGAAATCTGACGTTAATGCGCATTTTTTGCGCGGACATTGTAATACGACGTTCTGCGCGAAGGGATTTGCTCCTCGCTTAAATGTGTTTTTGCGCACGCATTAACGTTTGCGTGAAGAATGTAATAGAGCCCTAAGGGAGAGGCAGCTCGCAGGACCTCACAGAAAGCAGGAAGGGGAAACAAAATGACAGAGTGACGATGGAAGGGTGTGTCCAGGTTATATGCGCACCCACACAGGAGCTGGCACAGGGATTAACCCCTGAGTGGAATGCAGACATGAAGCCAACAGCAAACATTGTGGCTACAAGCAGGCTCCTAGGGCTGAAGCATGACAAGTGCGTGTTAAGTGTGATGCCAGAGTCAACGGGCGTGGTGGTGACGACGGATTTGAAGTGTCTGTGAAGTCTATAGTTTACCCCTGAACTGTGTGTAGGACCCATGAGTCTGATGCTAGTAAGGCCCAATTGTGTAGAAAGTGTCGCAGGCGCGTCGTGACCGGAACTGATGAGTGAGGTATAACCTGTCAGATTACCTGCTGGTCGGTGGAGATAACCTCTGCCTCTGGTTCCTCTGAACCCCCGTCCTTGCCAGGGTCTGTTAAATAAAAAAATTTAGTTAATCAAATCAATATCCTAGTCATAATTACCATAATTGGATGCCTTTCACCTTTCAAGTTTCTTCCCAAATAAGAAAATACAAAGACGCGCTTACGCTGATCAGCAGAGACAGGAAAATCAGCCACACACAAGATATAGCTGCAATATGTCTGAATATTCCTTTGTTAGACAGACCAATTTATTAGATTTCAAAGAACTTCTAGCCAATCAGCATACAGATACATTTCTACGTCTGATTTTGGTCAGCACGGTTTAACCCCTTAGTGACCGGGCGGTTTTACACAAATCCGTCCGTTGTCGGATATAATCTCTGCACGTGAATACAACACGTTTGTATATATTGGATTTTATCAGCCAAGCCTCCAATATGTCTATATTGGACTTACTGGACCGACCTCGGCAGTCGTCTCCAATATATCAGGGATTATTATTTCATAAGAAACTTATACGAGACACAAATCTCAATCGTTTATATCTCTTAGAAATTATCCTGAATTCTTTTAATTGTCTGTGTTTTGCTTTAAAAAATACAATAATCAATATCGGATAAAAATATATATATATTTATTACGTATACAAAAGAATTTCAAATCTCATTTCATAAACAAAAATTTACAAACCACACTCCATCAGCATATAAAAACTAGCTTCACAATATATGTATCTCCGGTTAGTAACTGCATATATGATTAATATCATTTATTTTCTCAGTTAGTAACTAATACACAAATGGTTAATAAACATTTCTGCTTAATACAACATGCATTTCCCAGCAAACAATGTTTAACCAGCCAGCTCTTATAGATATATATATATCTCTATGCTACATAGATCAACAAAAGATGAGCTAATTTGATGATAAGTAATAAAAACTTATTTAGTGAATCCTCCCCTAATCTCGAGAATTAAACTTCTAATCTTTTGCTTTTTATTTTGTAGTTATATAATTCCTTGCTTATTAATTTTAATCACAGTAATTTCCAAATTCAATATATATTGGTATCAATCTTGCAACATGTCTTTAGGAATAAATCCTTATATCCACTTCTTCATATTTCTATCTGCAGAATAGAAAATACTTAGAATTTGGATTTTAACCGTATCCGAGAAGTCTCAGTCTGCGTTGCAAAATCTCTACAAATATATTTTTTACATTAATTCCTTATTTCATACATTACCTGTCCAATTTGGATGTTGATGAGTCTGCCTTGGAATTTTCTATGTGATACTTTGTTTTGGAATATGTGAAAATTATCGATATTAGATAATCAATGCATGTGAGTTAGAGATTTGGTGAGAATATTGATTGCCTCATGTCTTGGGATCTGAGTGCATGGCGATGTGAGTCTGATGTCAGTCTCTGTCTGTTGGAATCTCTCACTTCTCAGAGGGTCATATGTAATGGACGTCTGAGTGCATTGCGATGCGTCCCGATGGCTGGAAATCTCTGACTGACTTACCAAAAACTTTTTCCCGCTTATTATAGCCACACAGTTAATATTAATGATAATATAAATCATTATTTTTACTATCCTGTAGAGGGCAGTATTGCACTTCTTATATTAATTCCATTAATTCCATTAATTCTTATCTTAGGGTCAAAAGGTCAGACTAACTTAACAAAGAACCTTGTCTTCTAACTAGACTCTAGACTCTAGACTTTCTCTGTCTTGAGATTTATAGCTCTCCTCCCTTTTAAATGCTAAGAGCCTTATCAGCTAAATTCTTTTCTGGTTACAGAATATTCTTCAGTGATTTCTTTTATTTATCAATTATACTTTCTACAATATTTATTGGAGTATACATTTCACTATTGTAATTATAATAAAATATACCTTGATTATAAACATATATTTTGTGAATATACTTTTATATTACAAAATATTTAACTCTTATTCCTATACCCAAAAGACAAAATCTCTTTTGTTTTAAAATTTAAAACAGACCAATAAATTTACTTATGACATGTCTTAGCATTATCTCGCATTCATTCTAGGTTCCTTCATGTCTGGGATTTCTTAACCCAGGAATGAACTTTGTAAAAAAAATAATCTTTTTCATTTCTAAACCTAGAGAATATTTTGAAAAAGAAAACTGTCTTTAAAACAAAATGGCTACAAGCATCCATTTTAAATTCTTTGTCTCTCTAATATACCCGACATAACCCCCCTTTGGTTTCTTGGATATTTATTCATTGACCAATTAATAAATTTCAGGAAAACATACATTATCTCCCCCCTTTACCAATTAGGCTAGGTCTCCGCCTTTCGCAACACGTTTTTCTTCTTTCATCCATTTAATAATTGAAGATGCAGTGTTTTTAAACTTCAATGTACGTACTTTCTTTGTTAGTACAATCATCCAGACAGTTAGAAACATAATTACTATACAAATCACAATCTCTGTAATCTTCGGCCCGTTATAAGCAGATAGCAATTGATGATAAATCTGTGAATACATTGGAGCATAAATTGTTAGATTATCTCTTTATTAGAAGTTCAATAGTATGGTCATGCTAGTTCTGTAGCAAAGATTTCAAATCTGGATTCATGGGTATCTCTTGCCCTTGGAATACGACAACGATTTGTTCTCGTCATACCAGACTTCATTTATAAAAAAATAACTTCTCGATAACAACTCTTGATTCTTTAGAAACTTTCACGAGAATCACTGGTGTGGGTATGAACACTCTCTTGTTTTGTACCAGATTCTTCCGGTAAACATTTGCTTCTCTTTCTGTGTATCAAACAGCGGTTGCAATAAAATATGCAGCAAATCTTTTCTTTCGGTGGTTCTTGTACATAGCAATCAACGGTATCCTGGCTGTATCCCGCATGTCTTTCAGGCTTGCATGAGCTTGATGCGCATGGGACTTTAGCATTCTCCTTGGAATTGTGCGGAAAACCGTAGAATTTCCAGATAGTCGCAGTCTCCTTGGTGGTCCGATTCATCTTTGCGGATTAAGCGTCGCAGTTCGGTTTAACCATTTATCTCAATTTCTGTTGAAAGAAAGAGTATGAATAACCATTCATAGACTAGCGATTTCACTCAAATTCCCTATAGATACCTTGATCTCTGATTAAATTTAATTAACCGTACGGATCTAGTCTATCTACTAGCTTGAGTTAAACATCTGAATGCTGGGAAGAAGAATCACATGTTAATTAAAACATCACTTCACATGATACAGTTAAGTGTCTTCTGTTGTTCCATCTTCACATATCCTGAGATAATCTAGAATGACAATCATGCAATTGAGCTTGGCAGTTTTATTTCTTCTAGAAATATATAACATAACTTTTTCCAATAACATTAGGACTGTCTCCATCATTATCTAGATCTGTTATCCACTCATCTTGAGGATCTGGGTATCTGATAACTTCAGGGTCACTATGTCCATCTGGTTCTGTCTCCCTCTTGTGGAGGTGAATAATTAGCACGTCGTCTTCCAGACATATATCTCGATTCTCTCGGGGGAACACATATGGTGTTATCCTCCTGCTCTCCTGTAGTTAGGGCTTTGGCCTTAAGAAAGAGATATCAGGTGTCTGGCTATTTCTGAAGTGGACTTCAATAGAATCCGGCCTTTCCTCAATCACGTGGCAGTTACGCTGAGTGTGATGGGATTGGGATCTATCATAGCTGATTGGAACATTTACTTGGGACCAAATAACCTCATTGATAAAATCAATGATTGGATTTAACCTTTTGAGAAGGTCCATTCCAATAATTAGGCGATTTTGGGGCAGATCCACAACAAGTGTTGGATGCCGAATTACTTTATTCCCCAATTTAAAATCCAATTTAGCCGTGCCCAGAACTTTCAAGAGATGTGCCACTCACACTCACTAGATTAGCATTAGATTTATCTAATCTAGGCTTCCTGGAGGACAGTTCTTGGACCTGTTCAAAATAATGTGCTGATATTAACGTAACCTGGCTTCCACTGTCTAGCAAGGACGGAATATGTGGTAAATTATCTTGTAATTCTACATTCACATAATATCGGTCTTCAATGCTATGCAATTTACAGAGAAATTTAGAGTGAGATATGAAATTAGGTTTTTGACAGATTTTACCAATTGATTTGCTCTCTCAAACGTGCTTTTGGCAGCTGTGCTGACCATTTCGGATCCAGTCTTCTCAGCTTGCTCGCACTTAGTCTGGGGAGATAAAATACATTTTCCTTCTCTTTGCAGGGAAGGTTTAAATCGTCAACCATACAAACATTTGTATTAATCATTTCATCATCACTTTCTGGTAAATTGTCATGGATGCTGGTTACTTCATCAGAAACATCATCTAGTCACTGGTTGGGTGGGGCTGCAGGTGTTGCATCGCTTACAACCTGACCAGGGTTATTTCCAGTCATTAACTGAGTGATCTGATCCAGTTTTTCTGTCAGCACACGGAAATCTTCCTGCATTTGACCCATACGCTGGCGTACATTATATCTCCGCTTTCTATTCGTCCTTGGGGACGAAGCTTGCGCATTATCAGACACATCAGATTCAGTTTTACCTCTGGTTGCTTCCTGTCTAGGTACATTTTCCCTTGATTTAACCCATTGACTTCTAGGTACCCATTGCTTCCTGGATTGAAATTTACTTCCTGAATTTTCTCTGGCAAACCCTCTTTCCTGATCTGGCTTGGATTTTTCCCTTTGGGTATATGGAGTCACGCAATATTTCCGCATAACTCTTTTTGTGGGACTCAAATTTAATATCGCCCTTTTTAGCGTGAATTTCCGCTATTTCCTCAGGTGAGTTTTTTACTCTTTTCCCCTGAGCTTCTTCACTATATTCAAATACAGTAAATAGGGTCATACTTTCTTTTAGTACCCAATCCAAACCATTTCTCGGGTCATAATCTCTTGCCAAAATAACCTTTATTTTATTTGGCAATGCGTCATAAAATAATTGGATAAATTCAGGGTTTTCAAAATCTGGGTTTCTTTCAGCCAAGCTGTACGCATTTTTAAGGACTGACAGAAATTCACGGGGGCTTTGATTAGGTCTGCATTTTAGAGTTAAAATTGCTCTTTTCGCAGCTAGATTGGTACGGTGAGGCCCAAATTCAGATTTGACCTCAGAAACTACTTTACTCCATTTCCTTATACCAGATTCTTTCAAAGACTGGAAAAAATACCTATGTTTACTTTCAAAGACCCATGGAATCAACTCAATTTTCTGAGCATCTGAATCTATTCCCATTATTTCCACAGCTTCTTCAAACATCGATAAATGATTTATTATTCTTGATGATGCCTTAACATCAAAAATACCTACTGAGGTTTTGAGAAAATTAATAATTTTCGTTAAATCATTCACTTTATGATATTTCTTAATAGGCTGTGGCTGGCTAGAGTGATGTGATTTGAAATATTCCTGTGTAAGAGATTTTACTCTTTTTTCATCATGAGATTTAGTTTCACTTTCACATTCGCTTTGCTCTTCAGATAAACAGAGCTGTCATCAGGTCTTATCAGTGATGTATGGCTTAAAGCTTTCAAAGGGAACTTCTCTAACGAAGAATCTTTAACCCTTCGAACATCAGTTTCAACCTGACGTAACTCATCAGCGAATTCTCATGTTCGCGTTTCATTCTCGCCAATTGTTTGTTTAGCTCCTTATTTAATTTGGATAATTGAGCAATCTCATCATACATTTGATCTTTATCTTTTGCACACACCTTCAACTCCATTATCATTCGTTCTGACTCATCTTTATTTTATTTACGGTTTCATGCAAGTCACAATTTTTTTTTCTAATCTGTCTCTGGTTTCTTTGTCATCATTCAATCTCTTGTTCATTTCTGCGATCAAGTATATGCATTCAGGCACAATTTTTAAAGCAAACATTTCTTTGTCCTTTTTATTTGTGGCCGCACTTATCTTTCGCAAACACTCAAGAAAATTTGATTGATCTGACCAGATTGAATCATATAATTCGATATATTTGATTTCAATTCTTTTATCCATTCAAATAAATCGTCTGTGACGTGTAACTTGTCCTTTAGATAAGACATAACATCTATCAATATTATTTGATTAGTATGTATCTCTACATCTTCCTGAGTCTCAGATTCTGACTCTGACATTTTTACACTGTTTAGTAGATAACCGTAAAAACCACAAGTCAAAATACAACAAGGAATCAAAATATATATATATATTTTATCTCTGTCTAATCAGACAATTACTGACAATTATATTCCAAACAAAAACTACAATCTCGGAACAGTGCCTCCAATTTGTCGGCTATAATCTCTGCACGTGAATACAACACGTTTGTATATATTGGATTTATCAGCCAAGCCTCCAATATGTCTATATTGGACTTACTGGACCGACCTCGGCAGTCGTCTCCAATATATCAGGGATTATTATTTCATAAGAAACTTATACGAGACACAAATCTCAATCGTTTATATCTCTTAGAAATTATCCTGAATTCTTTTAATTGTCTGTGTTTTGCTTTAAAAAATACAATAATCAATAATCGGATAAAAATATATATATATTTATTACGTTATACAAAAGAATTTCAAATCTCATTTCATAAACAAAAATTTACAAACCACACTCCATCAGCATATAAAAACTAGCTTCACAATATATGTATCTCCGGTTAGTAACTGCATATATGATTAATATCATTTATTTTCTCAGTTAGTAACTAATACACAAATGGTTAATAAACATTTCTGCTTAATACAACATGCATTTCCCAGCAAACAATGTTTAACCAGCCAGCTCTTATAGATATATATATATCTCTATGCTACATAGATCAACAAAAGATGAGCTAATTTGATGATAAGTAATAAAAACTTATTTAGTGATCCTCCCTAATCTCGAGAATTAAACTTCTAATCTTTTGCTTTTTATTTTGTAGTTATATAATTCCTTGCTTATTAATTTTAATCACAGTAATTTCCAAATTCAATATATATTGGTATCAATCTTGCAACATGTCTTTAGGAATAAATCCTTATATCCACTTCTTCATATTTCTATCTGCAGAATAGAAAATACTTAGAATTTGGATTTTAACCGTATCCGAGAAGTCTCAGTCTGCGTTGCAAAATCTCTACAAATATATTTTTACATTAATTCCTTATTTCATACATTACCTGTCCAATTTGGATGTTGATGAGTCTGCCTTGGAATTTTCTATGTGATACTTTGTTTTGGAATATGTGAAAATTATCGATATTAGATAATCAATGCATGTGAGTTAGAGATTTGGTGAGAATATTGATTGCCTCATGTCTTGGGATCTGAGTGCATGGCGATGTGAGTCTGATGTCAGTCTCTGTCTGTTGGAATCTCTCACTTCTCAGAGGGTCATATGTAATGGACGTCTGAGTGCATTGCGATGCGTCCCGATGGCTGGAAATCTCTGACTGACTTACCAAAAACTTTTTCCCGCTTATTATAGCCACACAGTTAATATTAATGATAATATAAATCATTATTTTTACTATCCTGTAGAGGGCAGTATTGCACTTCTTATATTAATTCCATTAATTCCATTAATTCTTATCTTAGGGTCAAAAGGTCAGACTAACTTAACAAAGAACCTTGTCTTCTAACTAGACTCTAGACTCTAGACTTTCTCTGTCTTGAGATTTATAGCTCTCCTCCCTTTTAAATGCTAAGAGCCTTATCAGCTAAATTCTTTTCTGGTTACAGAATATTCTTCAGTGATTTCTTTTATTTATCAATTATACTTTCTACAATATTTATTGGAGTATATATTTCACTATTGTAATTATAATAAAATATACCTTGATTATAAACATATATTTTGTGAATATACTTTTATATTACAAAATATTTAACTCTTATTCCTATACCCAAAAGACAAAATCTCTTTTGTTTTAAAATTTAAAACAGACCAATAAATTTACTTATGACATGTCTTAGCATTATCTCGCATTCATTCTAGGTTCCTTCATGTCTGGGATTTCTTAACCCAGGAATGAACTTTGTAAAAAAATAATCTTTTTCATTTCTAAACCTAGAGAATATTTTGAAAAAGAAAACTGTCTTTAAAACAAAATGGCTACAAGCATCCATTTTAAATTCTTTGTCTCTCTAATATACCCGACACCGTTCGTGACCGCAGCTGTTTTTATGTTTCTGCGCTCTTAGTGTTTACGTCAAATTTTCCTCTTACTCGTTTATGTAACCCACACATATTTTACACTGTTTTTCTCGTCACTAAATGGACTTTATAAAGATACCATTTTTTTCATCATTTCATATAATTTACTATAAAAAATATTGTGAAATATGACACAAAATGAAAAAACACCACTTTTTCGAACTTTGACCCCCAAAATTTCTTATGTATCAACAACCGTCAAAAAATTTTTATTCCTTAGTAGTTTCTAAATTTAGTACTGAGTTTAGCAATACCCAATGTTTACATATTCCTCGCTTTTTTCCTTATTTTATGCAACAATAAGTGCAAGTAGCACTTTGCCATTTCCAAAGAGTTTATTTTCAAAACTAGTGATAGTGACATTGTAACACTGATATCTGTCACTAATTCCTGAATAACCCTCCACATATACATATTTTTTAAAGTACACAAATCAAGGTATTAAACTTGGGGTATTTTGACTCTTTCCATGCAAACCATTTTACCACAAATCTATGCCAAAGTTTGAGAAAAAAAAAATTTTGGTGATTTTTTTTTTTTGAACGCAATTTAAGAATACATGTACTGTGAACTTTAAGGTTTACTGCCAAAAAGCACCCCAAAATATGTTCAGCAACATCTTCTGAGTAAATTGATACCACCCAAGTATAGGTATGTCGGGTCATTTGGGGGCTAAAAGGCCTTATTTGGGGGGTGCGCATTTCAGTTTTCCAACTTGGAATTTTCACATTTCGTCATCATGCACCCATGTCCTATTTGGGACATTTTTGAAGCCGCCAAAGTAATTTACCCCCATCAAACCATATATTTTTAGAAAGGGCACACCCTAGGGTGCTTCAAAGAGTTGTATTTTAACACTTTCCATGCACTAGCTCTTTGTCAATCTTTCAGGTAGTCACTTTTTGTGTTATTTTTTCACACACATTGTACTTTAGGCATGAATTGTCAAATCCAGTTATGGGTTACTGCCAAAAAACACCCCAAACTATGTTCAGCAACATCTTCTGAGTAAATTGATACCACCCATGTATAGGTATGTCGGGTCATTTGGGGGCTAAAAGGCCTTATTTGGGGGGTGCGCATTTCAGTTTTCCAACTTGGAATTT
The DNA here is from genome assembly GCA_009667805.1 of Leptobrachium leishanense. Classification (NCBI taxonomy): domain Eukaryota; kingdom Metazoa; phylum Chordata; class Amphibia; order Anura; family Megophryidae; genus Leptobrachium; species Leptobrachium leishanense. Next base: position 36,685,846 of record CM019063.1, read on the forward strand.
TCACATTTCGTCATCATGCACCCATGTCCTATTTGGGACATTTTTGAAGCCGGCCAAAGTAATTTACCCCCATCAAACCATATATTTTTAGAAAGGGCACACCCTAGGGTGCTTCAAAGAGTTGTATTTTAACACTTTCCATGCACTAGCTCTTTGTCAATCTTTCAGGTAGTCACTTTTTGTGTTATTTTTTCACACACATTGTACTTTAGGCATGAATTGTCAAATCCAGTTATGGGTTACTGCCAAAAAACACCCCAAAATATGTTCAGCAACATCTTCTGAGTAAATTGATACCACCCATGTATAGGTATGTCGGCTCATTTGGGGGCTAAAAGGCCTTATTTGGGGGTGCGGATTTCAGTTTTCCAACTTGGAATTTTCACATTTCGTCATCATGCACCCATGTCCTATTTGGGACATTTTTGAAGCCGGCCAAAGTAATTTACCCCCATCAAACCATATATTTTTAGAAAGGGCACACCCTAGGGTGCTTCAAAGAGTTGTATTTTAACACTTTCCATGCACTAGCTCTTTGTCAATCTTTCAGGTAGTCACTTTTTGTGTTATTTTTTCACACACATTGTACTTTAGGCATGAATTGTCAAATCCAGTTATGGGTTACTGCCAAAAAACACCCCAAAATATGTTCAGCAACATCTTCTGAGTAAATTGATACCACCCATGTATAGGTATGTCGGCTCATTTGGGGGCTAAAAGGCCTTATTTGGGAAGTGCGCATTTCAGTTTTCCAACTTGGAATTTTCACATTTCGTCATCATGCACCCATGTCCTATTTGGGACATTTTTGAAGCCGGCCAAAGTAATTTACCCCCATCAAACCATATATTTTTAGAAAGGGCACACCCTAGGGTGCTTCAAAGAGTTGTATTTTAACACTTTCCATGCACTAGCTCTTTGTCAAACTTTCAGGTAGTCACTTTTTGTGTTATTTTTTCACACACATTGTACTTTAGGCATGAATTGTCAAATCCAGTTATGGGTTACTGCCAAAAAACACCCCAAAATATGTTCAGCAACATCTTCTGAGTAAATTGATACCACCCATGTATAGGTATGTCGGGTCATTTGGGGGCTAAAAGGCCTTATTTGGGGGGTGCGCATTTCAGTTTTCCAACTTGGAATTTTCACATTTCGTCATCATGCACCCATGTCCTATTTGGGACATTTTTGAAGCCGGCCAAAGTAATTTACCCCCATCAAACCATATATTTTTTAGAAAGGGCACACCCTAGGGTGCTTCAAAGAGTTGTATTTTAACACTTTCCATGCACTAGCTCTTTGTCAATCTTTCAGGTAGTCACTTTTTGTGTTATTTTTTCACACACATTGTACTTTAGGCATGAATTGTCAAATCCAGTTATGGGTTACTGCCAAAAAACACCCCAAAATATGTTCAGCAACATCTTCTGAGTAAATTGATACCACCCATGTATAGGTATGTCGGGTCATTTGGGGGCTAAAAGGCCTTATTTGGGGGGTGCGCATTTCAGTTTTCCAACTTGGAATTTTCACATTTCGTCATCATGCACCCATGTCCTATTTGGGACATTTTTGAAGCCGGCCAAAGTAATTTACCCCCATCAAACCATATATTTTTAGAAAGGGCACACCCTAGGGTGCTTCAAAGAGTTGTATTTTAACACTTTCCATGCACTAGCTCTTTGTCAATCTTTCAGGTAGTCACTTTTTGTGTTATTTTTTCACACACATTGTACTTTAGGCATGAATTGTCAAATCCAGTTATGGGTTACTGCCAAAAAACACCCCAAAATATGTTCAGCAACATCTTCTGAGTAAATTGATACCACCCATGTATAGGTATGTCGGCTCATTTGGGGGCTAAAAGGCCTTATTTGGAAGTGCGCATTTCAGTTTTCCAACTTGGAATTTTCACATTTCGTCATCATGCACCCATGTCCTATTTGGGACATTTTTGAAGCCGGCCAAAGTAATTTACCCCCATCAAACCATATATTTTTAGAAAGGGCACACCCTAGGGTGCTTCAAAGAGTTGTATTTTAACACTTTCCATGCACTAGCTCTTTGTCAAACTTTCAGGTAGTCACTTTTTGTGTTATTTTTTCACACACATTGTACTTTAGGCATGAATTGTCAAATCCAGTTATGGGTTACTGCCAAAAACACCCCAAAATATGTTCAGCAACATCTTCTGAGTAAATTGATACCACCCATATATAGATTTGTTCTGTTGTTTTTGGGGTGCTACGCCAATCTTTGACATGTGCTTGTCAATTTTCTAATTTGACATACAGTATCTTCTTTGCTTATCTTCTTTTTAGGGGCCTTTTTACATACCCCAGTTTTATGAACGTGCATATATTTGGTAAGCTAACACCCCAAAGTATTGTAAATGGAGTGTTTTTATGCTATGGATGCATCCGTTTGCTCCAAACAAATTAGATACTGTTTGGTGGTCATTTTTCATTTTCACACCCACATCAGTTTTGGACTGTGATTTAGGAGACACTGTTGTTTTTTACTGCATGAAAACTCTCCAGGTTGTTTTCTGCAAGGTCTCCTGAGTACACCCATGCCCCCCATGCATAGGTTTGCCAGGATTTTGGGAAGGTTCAAATACAATTTTTATGACTTTGTCATTGGAGTTGAAATTGAGATTATTTCTTCAGCTAGGCCTAGCTTTTGGTTTTGGGTCTACCGCATACCCCAGTTTGAATTATTGCCAGAAAATTGTTTATATTTGTTATGTTGACACCCCAAGGTATTGCATATGGAGTGCTTTGATGCCATGGATGCAACGGTTTTAGCCCAAAACATTTGAGAAGGTGTGTGGCGGTAATTTTTCAATTTTCAGATTTTTACGCCCACAGTAGTTTTGGACTGTGATTTAGCAGACACTGTTGTTTGTTACTGCATGAAAACTCTCCAGGTTGTTTTCTGCAAGATCTCCTGAGTACACCCATGCCCCCCAGGCCTAGGTTTGCCAGGATTTTGGGAAGGTTCAAATACAATTTTTATGACTTTGTCATTAGAGTTGAAATTGAGATTATTTCTTCAGCTAGGCCTATCTTTGGTTTTGGGTCTACCGCATACCCCAGTTTGAATTATTGCCAGAAAATTGTTTATATTTGTTATGTTGACACCCCAAGGTATTGCATATGGAGTGCTTTGATGCCATGGATGCAACGGTTTTAGCCCAAAACATTTGGCAACAAGGTGTGTGGCGGTAAATTTTTCAAATTTCAGATTTTTACGCCCACAGTAGTTTTGGACTGTGATTTAGGCTAGGGTCAGACGAGCGTAGTGTTCACGTCCGTGATCGCGCCTAAAAGTACGTCCGTGATAGCATGACATAAAGTCCAATGGAGCCCGACACACGAAGTACGTCCGCACTGAACTGCGGACGCACAACGGCCGCGGCCCACGGACGCAAGGCAGGCAAGAACGTAGAACCGCTAGAACGGCCGCACAAAGTGCGCTGCGTCCGCAACGTCTGCATAGCTTTGTGTGTGAGTGATGGAACGTGGTCAGACGGACTGCATTTATACGTCCTGCATTTTTCACGGACAAAATGGTTTTGGAATTGAATTTATTGTCCCTCCTACATCTGTCAAAAAATAAATGTCAGTGAAAAAACGGACTGTGTGACCACTACTGCGTCTTCCGTACTGACGATGTCCGTACTGCACGGACGTACAGTCCGTAGAAATCACGCTCGTCTGACCCTAGCCTTAGCAGACACTGTTGTTTGTTACTGCATGAAAACTCTCCAGGTTGTTTTCTGCAAGATCTCCTGAGTACACCCATGCCCCCCATGCATAGGTGTGCAAAGATTTTGGCAAAATACAGCACCAATTGTAGAACATAAAAATGTACGAATAAAATGTAAAAGTCTGGTGCCTGTCAAACTGGGGATGCTCTCTAGGGGAGCACAGGCTGTTGTCACTGAAGTGCATGAAACGCAAAATGTTTTCATACCTTCTACGTGACATTGATTGGAGGTAAATGGGGGTAGAGCAGATGGGGCTACTGCTCCAGCAGGAGCGAATTGAGGGCTTCTTTATGATGCCCTCAGCATAGAAAGTGCCCAGAATTTCAGAAATTCTGGCACATCTAGCGGGGTCCATTGCTGCCTTGCCAAGTAGGAGTCTGGCTTCGCAGCACAATGCTGATGGGCATACAGATTTGATTGGGCCACGATGTGGCCCAACAAATCATCCCCATAAACACCTGCAAAAACTGTGTGGCGCTAAATCCTGCAACATCAATATTTGATGCCAGGATTTGCCGTGAAAGGAGGGATATCTGGCCTCTGGCGATGAGGCACTACCCACTCCTCAGCTGGAGCTGTGCGTCTCCTGCTGGCAGGTGGTGACCCAGGATCTGCATCAGAAACATCACTAGATACATCAGCCAGCATAGATAATGTATCTAGCGACGCCTCTGAGCAGTTAGCGGGGTCGAAATGAGGGTCTGAGTCTGACGCAGATGCCTCAGATTCTGACGCCAGGATGGCATATGCCTCCTCGGCGCTGTACACCCTCTCAGACATTATATATAATAGATTATAAATTTTATAATTATTATATATATATAAGCGGATTGTTGGTTCTTAGAAGAACCGTTGGGTTTCACAAGAAAATACAAATAAACACCTAAATCTCTCTAAATCCCTCTAAACCTGCCTCAATTCTTCTAAATCTCCCTAAAATCTCTCTAAATCTGCCTCAATTTTTCTAATCTCACTAAATCTCACTAAAATCTCTAACCTGTCAAATCTGATCTCTCTCTCTCGCTCACCAAAACACAAGTGAGGAGAGGGAGGGAGAATCACAGAGGTCAGAGCCAATATTTACAAAATATTGGCCTGACCTGACAAATTAGAAATTTTATTTTGATTTTTTCTAACTTCTGATGGATGTTGCTAGCCTGCCTCTCTGATGAGGCAGGCTAGGAACATCCCACTCAGCCCCAAGATGACCCTGCCCTTAGAACCCTAACCCTACCCCTGACCCTGCCCTTAGAACCCTAACCCTACCCCTAACCCTAACCCTAACCCTACCCCTAACCCTACCCCTACCCCTAACCCTACCCCTAACCCTAACCCTAACCCTAACCCTAACCCTACCCCTAACCCTAACCCTACCCCTAACCCTACCCCTACCCCTAACCCTAACCCTAACCCTACCCCTAACCCTAACCCTACCCCTACCCCTACCCCTAACCCTAACCCTAACCCTAACCCTACCCCTAACCCTACCCCTAACCCTACCCCTACCCCTAACCCTAACCCTACCCCTAACCCTAACCCTACCCCTAACCCTAACCCTAACCCTAACCCTACCCCTAACTGTCAGTTTATTTTATTTATTTTTCTTTTTTTACACTTTTTTTACACACTTTTTTTTTACTTTTTTTTACACTTTTTTTTAACTTTTTTTTCCACTTTTTTTTTACTCTGCTGGGTGCCTTGATCCCTCGAGGCACCCAGCAGAGCACCTGATCACTGATGTGATCGTTTTTGTACTGAGTGCCACGATACCTCGTGGCACTCAGTACTTCCTGCCGCTACCGGAAGTGATCGCTCGGGGGGAGCGATCACGGACGGACCGGCGGCAGGTAAGTATATTACAAGGATGCCTCGATGTCGAGGCATCCTTGTAATATGCTCAGAGCAGCTGGAAGCGATCCGATCGCTTCAGCGCTCTGTAGAAGTGCCGGGCACCTCTCCGGTGCAACCGGATGTAGATCGCTCCCCGGGGAGCGATCACATGGTGCCCCGGCACTTCTAACGGCCATTGCACGGATGCCTGGACTCCCAGGCATCCTGCAATGGCGTTTGAGCTGCTGGAAGCGATCCGATCGCTTCCAGCAGCTCAAAAACGGCAGGACGTACCATGTACGTCAGCGGGTCTAAGAGAGACCCGCTGCAATGACGTACATGGTACGTCCGAGGTCCTTAAGGGGTTAACAAAGATTACCATATATGGTTCAGAGATGTTTTTCTATATCAGACATCACATAGATTTCGCAGGCATTTCTATCTTGCCTGGAAAGAGTTAACACAGGATATCTATTTTAATCAACACCCCTGGTCAGCCTTGAGAGGAAATGAAGCTAAACAGAAAATCTGCCCACATATTGTATTCAAACAGGAAGGAGGGGGGAAAACCAGACACAGCTTTAAGCTGATTAACACAATGGGCAAGCTACATATTTTGAAGACAGTCAGTCCCTATATATATTTGAATATCAGAAATTACAAGATTTATAGATATATATTCATACCGGAAATTAAAAATCTAACAATTTTTCCTTTGATCACATATCACCTGTCATCATCTAAAAGGATTACCCAAAACTAGACATTTTAAACTAATTATACCTGGGGCCACAGTGTCATCGCCTAATACCTTTAGATCATTCTCAGAGGGGAAAATCTAGTAATTACTCAGAATTACTCAATATTAGACATGTGCATTCGTTTTAGTACTAAAACGATTTAGTCTGAATTTCAGGATAATTTAGTTTTAGTATGACTCAAGAGATACGAAACTGCTCAGTACAAAAAACGAAAGAAACTAAAATAAAATGCACTACATTTTAGTTTCAGTCCTTTTTGTGATATTACACTGATGAGTGAAGGAGACCAGTATGAAGAGCGCAACATCACAAAGCTACAGAAAAGGTTTGTATGTGTAATCCTTCCCGACCCCTACCCGAAAATCTGCCAGTGATAGAGCTCCAGAATACTCACTCACAGCACAGACAGCCAGCACAGGAGAGGAAACCTCTACTTAACCCTTGCATGTCTATGAGGCAGAGAAGATGATAAAAGCAGCTGGAGAAGGAAAACATTCAAATAAATCCCAATGATAGCTAATGACAGAGGAGGGCTGGATAGTAAAAACCCCTTTATAACAAGCAGTGCTGGGAGAAGAGAGGGACTTTATAAAACGTGTGTTATCTCCCCTCCCGCTCTGCATAATAGGGGCTTAGGTCTGATACATTTCATAGAGAAAGGCAGATTTACCAAAAAGGCAAAACAGGGAGCGCATATAGGCAGACACTTAAAACACTTACACCAAGTGACAAAAATGGAGTGCGGATAAAATTATACTCATCTTAGGTATATACCAAATGAAGAAGATATGAACCTATAGAATGAGAATAAAGAGCATATTGCGCAATATCAGAGAGTCAGAGATGGGCATAGGAAAAAGATAGCAATTGCACACTCACAAAGGTGGAGCCTATGTGGTTCTCTGTCAGCGCCTGTAAGCCACTTTTAAGGGGGGGCTTCACCCACAAAACTCGATAGATCTTCTTTTATTCTCTTTTATTTCTCCTCTGTTGTCCGGGAAGGTGGAATGTAATAAATGAAACCTCGGACAGATAGAGAGTGTATAGCGTGATACTGTTATGATCATATAGGAAAAAAACAGATAACGTTTGCACACTCACGTGGTGTAGAGCCTCCTAAAGGGTGGCTCAGTAGATATAGCTTCAGACCGTATTGGGTAGGTCTCACCCTTCTTGGTCTCAATAGGTGCCGGAATGCAGGCTTCTTAGATCCCAAAGGTGTGAATAATAAAGATTGAAGATGGGATTGGATAAAAAAGGAGAAAATTTATTACAAAGTAAAAACAATATAAAATATGGGGTAAAGACCGAAACGCATTTCTCCTGCTATCCTGCAGGCTTCCTCAGTCGGTTCTAGCCCCCGTGTGTTCATGTACAGTCTTAAATAGTCCCCCAATTAGTGGGAAGGGAAGCATGGTGTTGGCGTGCGGGTCACCACTGCTACCAATGTGTGTCTTAAACATCGGAACTTCCGGTTTGCATTTCAAAACAGCGGATGTTGACTTGCATGTCAGAAAGATTTCCGGTTTGCGTCTCACACAGCGAGACTTCCGGTCGGCGTCTCAATAGCGGATGTTAATTTGCGTATCCAGATGACTTCCGGTTTGCGTCTCACCCTATTGGGGAACGAAAGAATCTCTTAATGTCTCTTGTTTCAATGAACATATAAGACGCATTCTTGCCGAGGAGTAAATGCTCAAAATCCCCATGAGTTGACCTGAGTCATAGACAGCTGCACTTCTCCTCCATTCGACTCTGCTAAAAAGGGCATCACTGCATCAGTATAACTTGGATGTCAGTAAAAAATATATATTGACAAAAAATAAATCATACAATAATTGTAAACATATAAAACCATAAGTACATCAAGGTATATTGGAAAACTGAAAAAATACCGGAAAAAAGAAGAAAACTATAAAGAGGGAGAAATTATAAAAAATGTGCAGACTTCAAAGTCCGCATTGAGACCCATAGGGAGAAGAGTATCCAAAGTATATATCCAGCGCATCTCTGACTTAATAATTTTAGAATGCATATCATCACCTCTCCAATCGCGTGTAATTATTTCTAGTCCCTGGAATTCTAAACCTCTAGGGTTACAAAAATGGGCTTCCCTGAAATGTGTCGACACACTATGTTTATCATAAACTCGAGTGATCTTACAAAGGGGTTCGTTAACCCGGATATATAAAGCCCTTGAGGTCTGGCCCACATATCTCTTCCCACAGGGACAGTTTAGTAAATAGATAACATTTTTGCTATGACAGGTAATAATTTGACGGATTTTAAAATTCGGTTGATTATATGGAGTGTCAATAGTTCGAATCAATCTTTTCCGATTGCATGTTTTTCTGCAGGCAATACATTGCCCGCAACCGTAAAATCCTATTTCTAGACCGAAAGGGTTTTTGATAATGGTTTGGGCTCGTAAATGATTCTTAGTTAGCTGACGTCCAAACCTCTTACCCCCCTATAGATGATAGTGGGTTGATCGGGTAGAAGAGTATTCAATAACGGGTCACATTTTAGAATTGGCCAGTGTCGTCTTATTGATCGGGAGATAACCTTGTTGTTGAGATTGTAGTCTAACACAAAGGGTAGGGATCTAGTTGCACTGCTATGGTGTGGTTTGCATTCCAAATGTGTGGTTCTGTCCATATCTAGAACTTCGTTACGTACCGAAAGTAGTTGACTCCTTTCATATCCCTTGACCGAAAAATCCTCAATTAATCTCTGAGATTGGGACATAAAGAGGTTTGTCTCAGTACAATTCCTTCGTATTCGTGTCATTTGTCCCTTGGGGACTGCTTTCAACCAAGGGGGATAGTGGTGGCTTGTAACATCAATGAACCCGTTTACTTTTACATCTTTGAAATGAGTACTAGTCTCAATGCGACCTTCCTTCACATAAAGGTTAAGATCCAAGTAGTTGACTTGTTCACAGCTGATATTATATTCGAGTCTGATACCTTTAGAGTTATGATTAAGATGACTAATAAAGTCTTCAAGTTGTGCCTTTGTACCCCTCCATATGATGAGTATGTCGTCTATGTAACGTCTGTAGAGGACGAGGCTCGAACTCCAGCCATGCCCTGTCCATACCGCACTGTTCTCCCAGTGCGCCATGAACAGATTGGCATAACTGGGGGCAAACCTCGTCCCCATCGCCATGCCGTGTGTCTGTAGGTAATAAGTATCGTTATACCAAAAATAGTTATTATGCAGGATCAAACGGATCCCTTCCATAATGAAATCTATCTGTTCATTAGCAAAAACGTCAGCTTCTCTGAGAAAAAGATTCTACCGCCTCACAGCCAGCTTCATGAGAAATGATGGTATATAGAGAGCTTACATCACAGGTAGCTAGGGATGCACCGATACCACTTTTTTAAGACCGAGTACGAGTACCGATACTTTTTAAAAGTACTCACCGATACCGAGTACCGATACTTTTATTTAATGTCATGTGACGCTTTCCAATAGGAAGAGACCTCATATAAAAATTTATATGAGATTGACCTTAGCTCACATGGATTTGCCCTAGGTCTCATGGATTTGCCCCCAGCTCACATGGGTTTGCCCCCAGCTCACATGGGTTTGCCCCCAGCTCACATGGCTGTCCCCCAGGTCTAATGGATTTGCCCCCAGGTCTCATGGATTTGCCCCCAGCTCACATGGATTTGCCCCAGCTCTGATGGATATGTCCCCCAGGTCTCATGGATTTGCCCCCAGGTCTCATGAATTGGCCCCCAGGTCTCATGGATTGGACCCCAGGTCTCATGGATTGGCCCCCAGGTCTCATGGATTTGCCCCCAGGTCTCATGGATTGGCCCCCAGGTCTCATGGATTGGCCCCCAGGTCTCATGGATTGGCCCCCAGGTCTCAGGGATTTGCCCCCAGGTCTCATGGATTGGCCCCCAGGTCTCACGGATTTGCCCCCAGGTCTCATGGATTTGCCCCCAGGTCTCATGGATTGGCCCCCAGGTCTCATGGATTTGCCCCCAGGTCTCATGGATTGGCCCCCAGGTCTCATGGATTTACGGTTACCCCCAGCTCGAACGCTGGGGAAGCTGGCCGTGTGCATGTAAATACTCACCCTTCCTGAAGTTCCGGGCTCTGGGCAGTGATGCGGTCACGTGGCCGCCGGGCGCATCTGTGACGCTGCCTCCAGCCGAGTGGCAGCGTCACAGGAGCGCCCAGTGGCCGCGGGAACGCATCACTGCCCAGCGACCGGACCTTCAGGAAGGGTGAGTATTTGGCGCGCCGGAGGGGAACGCTGGCCGCGTGCTTTTCATGCACGCGGCCAGCTTCCCCAGCCCTGCGGATACCGGCAAGCCGGCCCAGCGCCGGCTTCCGGTATAGGCGGGATGTATCGGGCCGTTTGCACGAGTAACAAGTACTCGTGCAAACGGCAATATCGGCCCCGATACCGATACTAGTATCGGTATTGGTGCATCCCTACAGGTAGCCATTAAAAATCCTTCCTCTCAAACTAGATCTTGTAGAAGACGTAAGACCACAATGGTGTCTTTGAGGTATGCAGAAGTTTTCGCCACTAAGGGTTGTAGGAGATGGTCGATATACTCTGAAATTTTACACGAGACAGAATTTATACCCGAGACTATAGGGCGTCCTGGTGGATTAATATTATTTTATGTAGCTTGGGTAAATGGTAGAAGACAGGGATGCGTGGATGGTCTACCTTTAAATATTTATATTCTCTAAATAAATAGAGTCAGGTGAACGCAGTCTGAGCGCACTCTGCGTGCGTGCACAACCGACGGACGTTCCGACGGAAGATACTGTAGACACCACACGATCCGTTGTTTATGACGGACGTAGAAAAAAAGGGAAATATGGGAAACAAATTTAATATGAAAAAGGATATGAAAAGGCATTTTGTGCGTCATGGTGCTGGACGTCGCAAATACGCTGCGTCTGACGTCTCCTCACGCACACAGAACGCTACGCGGACGTGGTGGACGTGGCACACTCGTCCATGTTAGCAGTTTTATGTTCTTGCCTAACTTAGAAACATAGAAACATAGAAAAATGTCGGCAGATAAGAACCTTTCGGCCCATCTAGTCGCCCAATTACATGGATACTTTACCTGGATTTATCTTTTGTTTAGGATAGCCTTATGCCTATCCCATGCCTGCTTAAATTCAATTACTGTTTTGGCCTCTACCACTTCTACTGGAAGACTGTTCCATGTATCCACCACCCTCTCAGTAAAATAATGCTTCCTGATGTTACTTTTAAACCTTTGCCCCTCTAATCTAAGACTATGTCCTCTTGTTTTGCTACTTTGTTTCCTTTTAAATATACTCCCTTCCTCTACCTTGTGGATTCCCTTTACGTATTTAAATGTTTCTATCATATCTCCTCTGTCTCGTCTTTTTTCCAAGCTGTACATGTTAAGATCATTAAGCCTTTCCTGGTAACTTTTCTCCTTCAAGCCGTACACCATTTTAGTAGCCCTTCTCTGAACTCTCTCTAAGAGGTCTATATCCTTCTGGAGATACGGTCTCCAGTACTGCACACAGTACTCCAAGTGAGGTCTCACCAGTGCTCTGTACAGTGGCATGAGCACTTCCCTTTTCCTACTGCTAATACCTCTCCCTACACAACCAAGCATTCTGCTAGCATTTCCAAGCATTCTGCCAGCATTTCCAAGCATTCTGCCAGCATTTCCTGCTGCTCTATTACATTGACTACTTACCCTTAGATCCTCTGAAATAATGACCCCTAAATCCCAACCCTCAGATGTATCAAATATTCTATATTCAGCCCTTGGGTTTTTACGTCCCAGGTGCATTATCTTGCACTTATCCACATTAAAACTCAATTGCCACAACTCCGACCATTTTTTTAGTTTACCTAAATCATTTGTCATTTGGCTGATCCCTCCAGGAACGTCAACCCTGTTGCAAATCTTTGTCCGTTTACCACGTGCGTTGTGCGTGCGCTGTTCGGTGCGGACGCACTTAGTGTGTGGGTCTCTATTGCTCATGATTCTATGCTTCGACAGACATTAAACTCTGCGGCAACGCGGACGTGATCACTGCGTTCGTCTGACACGAGCCTTAAAGAGAAAAAGAAACTCCCCTTCTTTCACGTACAAAATGATCATAAAATGAATTGGTATAAAAGTCTTCAAAAAGACCCTCGGCCGCAGTTTTAATTTGATGCCCAGAATTTTTGTTGCTCCGGACCGAAATGGAGCATCATTTTCCATTGCTAGGGTTAGAAGTTAGGGTTAGGTTACTATTTGAGTTTGTTTTAGGGTTAGGTTACTATTTGAGTTTGTTTTAGGGTTAGGTTACTATTTGTGTCTGTTTTGGGTTAGGGTTAATATTTGTGTCTGTTTTACGGTTAGGTTACTATTTGTGTATGTTTTAGGGTTAGGTTACTATTTGTGTATGTTTTAGGGTTAGGTTACTATTTGTGTCTGGTTTAGGGTTAGGTTACCATTTGTGCATGTTTTAGGGTTAGGTTACCATTTGTGTTTGTTTTGGGGTTAGGTTACTATTTGTGTTTGTTTTGGGGTTAGGTTACTATTTTTGCTTGTTTTAGGGTTAGGTTACTATTTTTGCTTGTTTTAGTGTTAGGTTACTATTTGTGTATGTTTTAGGGTTAGGTTACCATTTGTGTATGTTTTAGGGTTAGGTAACCATTTGTGTTTGTTTTAGGGTTAGGTTACTATTTGTGTTTGTTTTGGGGTTAGGTTACTATTTGCGTATGTTATAGGGTTAGGTTACTATTTGTGTATGTTTTACGGTTAGGTTACTATTTGTGTATGTTTTAGGGTTAGGTTACTATTTGTGTTTGTTTTGGGGTTAGGTTACTATTTGAGTTTGTTTTAGGGTTAGGTTACTATTTGAGTTTGTTTTAGGGTTAGGTTACTATTTGTGTCTGTTTTAGGGTTAGGTTACTATTTGTGTTTGTTTTAGGGTTAGGTTACTATTTGAGTTTGTTTTAGGGTTAGGTTACTATTTGTGTATGTTTTAGGGTTAAAGTTACTATTTGTGTATGTTTTAGGGTTAGGTTACTATTTGTGTCTGGTTTAGGGTTAGGTTACCATTTGTGCATGTTTTAGGGTTAGGTTACCATTTGTGTTTGTTTTAGGGTTAGGTTACTATTTGTGTCTGTTTTAGGGTTAGGTTACTATTTGTGTTTGTTTTGGGGTTAGGTTACTATTTGTGTCTGTTTTAGGGTTAGGTTACTATTTGTGTTTGTTTTAGGATTAGGTTACTATTTGTGTTTGTTTTAGGGTTAGGTTACTATTTTTGCTTGTTTTAGGGTTAGGTTACTATTTGTGTATGTTTTAGGGTTAGGTTACCATTTGTGTATGTTTTAGGGTTAGGTTACCATTTGTGTTTGTTTTTGGGTTAGGTTACTATTGTGTTTGTTTTGGGGTTAGGTTACTATTTGTGTCTGTTTTAGGGTTAGGTTACTATTTGTGTATGTTTTAGGATTAGGCAACTATTTGTGTATGTTTTAGGGTTAGGTTACTATTTGTGTTTGTTTTAGGGTTACTATTTGTGTTTGTTTTAGGGTTATGTTACTATTTTTGCTTGTTTTAGGGTTAGGTTACTATTTGTGTTTGTTTTAGGATTAGGTTACTATTTTTGCTTGTTTTAGGGTTAGGTTACTATTTCTGCTTGTTTTAGGGTTAGGGTCTTGTTACTATTTGAGCTTGTTTTACGGTTATGTTACTATTTGTGCTAGTTTGTGCTTGTACGCGAACACGAACCGAACTCAATGCAAGTCAATGGGACTCGAAAGTTAAATTTTTAGAGTGCCCTGCACTAGGGCATATATGCAAGATATTTGCCATAAAAGGTGTATGGGGGTCCAGGTAATGCCCTGGGGGACAGGAAACAAGAACTAAAATAAAAAAGGTTTTTAAAGGGACAGTAAGTTTTCCATGAAATAAGGGTTAAAAATAAAAACGAAAAATTCCTTCAAATATCGTGCCTAGGAGGTCCCCATAACCTGCCCGTGAAGTGGCGGATTTGTAGGATGTATAGAAACATTTAAAAACAAAAAAATGACGTTTCAAATTACGGTAAACGGTTTTCCTTTAATCTATTCATAAACAACGGCTTGGGGAGGCAGCCTGTATGAAAAGAGGAGACATTTTAGGACACGCAGAAAAAGTTTGGTGATTTTTTGGCTAAATTATGGTGAAACTTATGCAGGCTTTGGATGAAAGTAACAATAGGTGCTTTAAAATTGGGCCTTTAGTGTCGGCAACAGTGCCGTCACACCGTAACCCCTCTGTGGTATTGTGGAAGAGTAAAGGGTTGGACCCTGCGGTCCAATATTAAAATGATATAAATCTGGTAATATAGGCGTCAGTGGCAGTGCAGCCAAATATTGTGCCTTTGGTGGCAGCAAGTGCCTTCACACCATAACCCCTTTGTGGTATTGTGGAAGAGTGCAGTGGTGGAGGTTTTGTGAATGCAGAAGAGATCCCCGATCTATTCCGTTACGTCAGCATCAGGGGATTGATAGCTGCTGATCCAGAACTGATTCATTTTTAGAAATGTCAGCCGGTCTACAGAGTCGGTGGACAGACGCACTCTTTTGTTTGTGACAAAACCTCCAGCGGCACTGAACGTCCTTTCAGAAAGCACGATGGATGAAGGGCAACCTAGTAGCTGCATAGCATATTGGCTAAATTCTGGCCAGTGATCCAATCTCAACACCCAGTAAGCCAGTGGATCATCTGCTGGAAAGGTATCCAGGTCTGCCCTTGCCCCTAGGTAGTCCTGCACCATATGGTGAAGACGCTGGCAATGGGTGCCTACATTTGACGTCCCTGGGCGTCGTGGACTAAAAAAATTGGAAAAGGCATCAGTCAAGCGGCCCTGGCCTTCACCACTATTCCTCTGATCATCCGCAGCCTCAGAAGCACGTGTGTCATCACTTGGTAACCTACCAGTCCCTGGAAAGGTGTTACACAAGTGTCGCTTTAGAGCGTCCTCAAGTTGTTTCATCCTGTGCTCCCTCTGTGCGAGCAGGATGAGCTCTGCAACTTTACCCTTGTATCGTGGATCAAGAAGGCTTGCCAACCAGTAATGATCCCTCTCCTTGATAGCACGAATCCTGGGGTCCTTTACCAGGCTTTGCAGGATAAGGGAGCCCATGCAGCATAGGTTGGAGGTGGCATTAGCTTCCTAGTCTTCCTGGTCAATGAGGATGACCCCATCGGGCACTTCCTCCTCCCTGCCACGTACTAGTCCTTGGGTTTCTATGCACACAAAACCCTCCCTTGAGGAATCCCCACCTTCAATACCCCCACTACTTAAATATTCCTCCTCCTGTCTGATCTGAGGAGGACCAACAGGAATGCTGTCTGCGGAAAGACTGGGGCCTTGAGAGCTAGGGAAGGCCTCCTCTTCCTCCCGCTGCTCTGCCTCTAGAGCCACATCTATAATTCCCCGCAGAGTGTGCTCCAGCAGGAACACTAAAGGAATTGTATCACTGATGCATGCACTGTCCCTGCTCACCATCCTCGTTGCCTCCTCAAATGGTGACAGTACAGTGCATGCATCCTTGATCATCAGCCACTGCGGAGGGGAAAAAAAACCAGTTGACCTGAACCTGTCCCTGTGACACAGGTACTCGTTGATGGCCCTCTGCTGCTTGTGCAGACGCTGCAGCATTGCTAATGTCGAGTTCCACCTGGTGGCATGTCACAGATCAGACGGTTTGTGGGAAGGTGGAATTCTCTTTGAATTTCTGCCAAGCGAACACTTGCTGGGAATGACCGCCTGAAGTGGCTGCAGACTTTTCTGGCCTGGCTTTCTGTAACTGGTTAGGAAACACTGTACCACCAGATTTAGGACGTGTGCTAGGCATGGTACATGCGTCAACTTACCCTGGCGTAGGGCGGAGAGAAGGTTGCTGCCATTATCACAGACGACCATTCCCAGCACAAGCTGGCGTGGTGTTAACCATCTCTGCACCTGCCCCTGCAGAGCTGACAGAATTTCAGGCCCGGTGTGGCTCCTGTCCCCTAAACAAACCAGCTCAAGCACAGTATGGCATCTTTTTGCTTGAGCCATTGCGTAGCCCCTGCCACTTAAACTCGGTTTAACTGCCACTTCGCCAGAGAAGGAGGAAGAGGGAGAGGTGGTGGTGGTGGAGAAGACAGACCTCATACAAGCAGCTTTCTGGAGGCGTGGTGGATGAACAAGCTCCAGCACAGAGCCCCATCTTGGATCCCTCCCAGCTGCAATCAGAGTTACCCAGTGTGCCGTGAAGGAAATGTAACGGCCCTGTCCATGCTTGCTGGACCACGTGTCTAAAGTCACATGCACCTTGCTGATGACTGCCTTTCCCAATGACTCCATAACATTGTCTTCCTCGTGCTGGTATAGTGCTGGAATGGCCTTCCGTGAAAAGAAATGGCGTTTTGGAACCTGCCACTGTGGTACAGCACATTCAGCAAATTCACAGAAGGAAGCAGAGTCCACCAGCTGGAAAGGCAGCAGCTGTAATGCGAGTAATTTTGTTAAACTGGCATTTAAACGCTGTGCTTGGGGATGGTTGGGACTATATTTTTTCTTACGCTGCAGCAGCTGGGGCAACGTAATCTGACTGCGTAAATCTTCAGCTGATGGGATGCTGTCACATTGTGAGGAAGGATCTGGTACATCCATTACTGTAGCATCATCCCTGTCAGTGGAGGTTGGAGTCAATGACATGGCAGGACATATAGTGGGGGTAGAGACAGGTGAGGAGGACCTACGCAAAGTTTTGCGCCAACGAGATGCGTGGCAGGTGGTCATATGTCGCCTCAAGCACGTGGTACCCAAGCATCCGGTGTCTTTCCCACGCTTGAGCTTCATCTGACATAGATTACAAATAGCAACGGTGCGGTCTGCTGCACATTTCTTAAAGAACTCCCAGACAGCAGAGTTCCTGGATGTGTGCTTTGAGACAACAGCGCTCTGCACCTGAGCAGCTCTGACATCTGATGCCTTGGACTGGCTAGTGCTATGGTTGGTCATAGAGGATGTTGTGCCTCGTGTTTGTTGTGCCTCCTCACTTGACTCCTCTGTTCGATCAGGCACCCAGGTGGAGTCAGTGACCTCATCATCATTGACCTCATCACCCCCTATCTCCTCGTCACTGGAGAAAACTTGGCAGTATGCTGTAGCTGCTGGGGCAACATGAGTGCTAGTTATTTGTGTGTCACCGGCACCCTCTTCCTCTAGGATCATTATTCTCCCTTCCTCAACCTCAGAGATTGAATCAGAGCACTGTAGTTGCTGCGCATCCTCAAGCAGCATGTCACTGTCATTGTAGTCAAACAATTCAGCTGACTCCTCCGTGTGTGATAGTGAGGCTACGGAGTAGCTGTGGACATGGGGGCAGCATTAGATGCTTTGGCAGCTGAGGTGGACTGTAAACCACTACAAGCCTGGCTGGCAGAGGACTCGGAGGATGAGGATGGCCTGGTTAGCGAATCCACCAAATCCTCTGTATGTTGCTGCTGCTTAAGACGGCCAGCACCAGTTAGAAAGGACAAGCGTGCCCCTGCAGAGGATGCACCACGTCCACGACGACCAGAGGCACAGCCTCCCGA
The DNA here is from genome assembly GCA_009667805.1 of Leptobrachium leishanense. Lineage (NCBI taxonomy): Eukaryota > Metazoa > Chordata > Amphibia > Anura > Megophryidae > Leptobrachium > Leptobrachium leishanense. Next base: position 36,703,815 of record CM019063.1, read on the forward strand.
CACAGAGGCTGCTTGCCCTCTTATCTGTTTCTGGGAGCATCTGCCTGTCCTTTTTGGTCTTTCTAACATGGTGAGTGATGTATAGATTAAATAGAGAAAAAATGTGGCGGGACAGGCGCTTCCTTCACACTGACAGGGATGTCCTCACTTAAATGACAGTTCTCCCCTCTGTTGGATGAGTGTAAACCTCAAACAGAACAGAAAACAAAAATAATGGTGCAGTATGTCAAGGCTGTATACTATTAAAATAAAGATAAGAGGATTGCACTCACATGGTGTGGTGTCTTAGTATCAGACACCAGATGTTTATAGCGGCTGGCAGAATTATGGAAGGAACGCCAGACTTCCCTTGGTGGTGCTCCAACGTCTGTGGTGGTCCTCCAATCTTTGGGTACTCCAAGAGCCTTGATGTTGTTTCAGTATCCGTTCCCCTGATCCTCAGCAGCGGTGTAGATCACAATCTTGTGGGGTACAGCAGCCAGGAAACAGGAAGAATAGGGACAGCAAGCAAGGTATAATGGGATTTATTGGTATAAAATAATTAAAATAATCTTGGTACATCCAAACGCGTTTCGCGGTATGAAGCCGCTTCCTCAGCGTTTGGATGTACCAAGATTATTTTAATTATTTTATACCAATAAATCCCATTATACCTTGCTTGCTGTCCCTATTCTTCCTGTTTCCTGGCTGCTGTACCCCACATGATTGTGATCTACACCGCTGCTGAGGATCAGGGGAACGGATACTGAAACAACATCAAGGCTCTTGGAGTACCCAAAGATTGGAGGACCACCACAGACGTTGGAGCACCACCAAGGGAAGTCTGGCGTTCCTTCCATAATTCTGCCAGCCGCTATAAACATCTGGTGTCTGATACTAAGACACCACACCATGTGAGTGCAATCCTCTTATCTTTATTTTAATAGTATACTGCCTTGACATACTGCACCATTATTTTTGTTTTCTGTTCTGTTTGAGGTTTACACTCAAATGACAGTTCTCCCATCTGTTGGATAAGTGAGGACATCCCTGTCAGTGTGAAGGAAGCGCCTGTCCCGCCACATTTATTCTCTATTTATGCTTCTAACTGGGTTCTAGGGATAAGCCCGAGTGAACGGACAAGCTGCTGATTTACTGTGAGAAACATTCACAATTTACGGTTTTATTGCTGCCTTTTTCTTTTCTTTTTTTCTGCTCTTAAAGGTCTAGAGGGGTTAATTAACCCTCAACACATGAACAATTGTGAAAGGAACCACTAGGTGGCGCCCAGAACACAGATTCTTCTATGTATAGATTAAAGATATACAGAACTCTGATTCAACTCTGGTATAAAGATTAAAAGATTTCCAGAACTCTGGTATAACTCAGTGAGACACCCTGATAGCTGGCAGCTAGTGACAAGAAACAAATTACAATTCCCAGAAACCACCTATAAGTCAGTGAGACCCCCTGATGGGTGGCAGTGAGAACACAAAGATTAGAACAATTCCCAGATATTTTGTAGAAATGAGACCCCCCCCCCCCAATAGCTACTGGCAGTGAGAACACACACTAACAATCTCCTCTCAAAAAACACACGCTGGGGCTGCAAGGGACACTTTATATAGTGTGCTGCGGGACTTAACTCTGTGAGCCCATGAATGGGCAAAATTTGCCCAACAGGACTCTGAGCCGTGATTGGCATAGTCTTGCACCTGTCTTGCATCTAAACTGTGGTCAGGTGCAGGCTGTAGCCAATTACAAGCTTCAGGCCAGTGGAAAAGTGCATTGTGGTCCATTGTGGCGAACATGCTGCGAACACGCGGAAATGTTCGAAGTTCGCGAACATACGAACTGGCGATGTTTGAATCAAACTCCGAACATATCGAACCGAACAGCTGATCCCTAGTGGTGACAGGTATTACCCTCCGGTGTTCTAATAAGCCTAATATGTGGGAGCAGCGGCGTAGCGTGGGTTGTCAGCGCCCGGTGCAAGGCAAGAATTGCGCGCCCCCGCCCAACCTGTGGACACCGTAACACACCCTGATTCCCTTCTACCAGTAGAGTAATGACCCCCCTTACCCCACAAGCACATTTATTGTATATTAACAAAATACTGCTATAGTAAAAAAATGAAACACACATGCCCCCACGCTGCACCACTGCTACCAGTCACCCTGTCCCAGCATACCCTAGCATAGTTCCAATCTCCCAGTACCCCTAGTCACCCTCTCCCAGTACTCCCAGACACTCTCTCCGAGTACCCCCAGACACACTTTCTCCCAGTACCCCAGTCACTCTTTCTCTCTCCAAGTACCTCCACTTTCTCGCAGTACCCCCAGTCTCTCTCTCTCTATCGTCACCCTCTCCCTGAACCTCCAGTCACCCTCTCCCTGTATCCCCTCACTGTGTGTTGGTCGCGCTGCTCTGGTGTCACACAGTGTCGCCTCCAGGGCTCGAGTCGAGCGGGAACGCGCAGGAACGGCGTTCCCGCACTTTTCCCACAGCGGGAACGCTGCGGGAACGCAGCGTTCCCGCTGTGGCCCGAGCCCGAACGCCGCCGCCGCACATTGCCGGCGGCCGGCGTGCTTCCTGTTACAACGGCCGGTGACAGGAGGTGGAGCCGCTCGCCTGGCTGTTTCATAGTTCCCAGGCGAGCGGCTGCACTTCCTGTCAGCGGCCGCTGAAGCAGGAAGCACGCGGCCGCTGGCAATGTGGAGCAGCAGCAAAGGTGAGCGGGGAGCGGCAGTATCCATGAGACAAGGGGGGCAGTATCCATGAGACAAGGGGGGCAGTATCCATGAGACAAGGGGGGCAGTATCCATGAGACAAGGGGGGCACTATCCATGAGACAAGGGGGGCAGTATCCATGAGACCAGGGGGGCACTATCCATGAGACCAGGGGGGCAGTATCCATGAGACCAGGGGGGCAGTATCCATGAGACCAGGGGGGCAGTATCCATGAGACCAGGGGGGCAATATCCATGAGACCAGGGGGGCAGTATCCATGAGACCAGGGGGGCAGTATCCATGAGACCAGGGGGGCAGTATCCATGAGACCAGGGGGGCAGTATCCATGAGACCAGGGGCAATATCCATGAGACCAGGGGGCAATATCCATGAGAGCTGGGGGGGCATTATCCATGAGAGCTGGGGGGGCATTATCCATGAGCTGGGGGGGCATTATCCATGAGCTGGGGGGGCATTATCCATGAGAGCTGGGGCATTATCCACGAGACCAGGGGGCAATATCCACGAGAGCTGGGGCAGTATCCATGAGAGCTGGGGCAGTATCCATGAGAGCTGGGGGCATTATCCATGAGACCTGGGGGCATTATCCATGAGAGCGGCTGGCATTATCCATGAGAGCTGGGGGGGCATTATCCATATGAGCTGGGGCAATTATATCCATGTGAACTGGGGAAAATATATCCATATAACCAGTGCTGTGTATATTATTCTTGGGGTTCAGTGCTGTGTATGTTATTCTGGGGGCTCAGTGCTGTGTATATTATTCTTGGGGTTCAGTGCTGTGTATATTATCCTGGAGGCTCAGTGCTGTGTATATTATTCTGGGGGCTCAGTGCTGTGTATATTATCCTGGAGGCTCAGTGCTGTGTATATTATTCTGGGGGTTCAGTGCTGTGTATGTTATTCTGGGGGCTCAGTGCTGTGTATATTATTCTTGGGGTTCAGTGCTGTGTATATTATCCTGGAGGCTCAGTGCTGTGTATATTATCCTGGAGGCTCAGTGCTGTGTATATTATTCTGGGGGTTCAGTGCTGTGTATGTTATTCTGGGGGCTCAGTGCTGTGTATATTATTCTTGGGGTTCAGTGCTGTGTATATTATCCTGGAGGCTCAGTGCTGTGTATATTATTCTGGGGGCTCAGTGCTGTGTATATTATTCTGGGGGCTCAGTGCCTGGAGATATATATATAATGCGTTAGTCCAGTTGCCACAATCCCGAGTATATCTGTACGTAGTGATACCTTTCACTGATCAGTATAGTTTCCAGTTTACACTCTTGAAAGCTTGTCTTTTAAATGTAAAGTTAACCCAATAAAAATGGTATCACCGGCACGCACTGCTATACTCGTGATTATATATATATATATATATATATATAATTTTCTTCAGGTAATGGGGGTTGTGGAATTCGTGGGTGAGTTCCCTCACTTTTTTTCCCAGGACTTGACCCCTGGTCGCCTCCCTTCGTGGAGTTGCTGGTGGCCTGGGGGGGAGCTGTACAGGGGGCTTAGTGGAGACCGTATTTTTAATGTGCTGCAGTGCAGGCTCTTCCCTCCTTTCTATTCAGTGACTGCAGGGCTGCCAGCGGCGGGGGGTTGACAAGCATGGAACAGGGTGTTCCGTCGAATAATGCTATACTGCTTCATGTGACTCATATCAGCGTTAAGGAGGAGTCAGTACAGGACCAGAATTTTATGTCCTGGTCCTCCCTTCCGGACGCTGAGTGCTAAGTCACCGCCGGCGCCGCAGAACTTGTGGCTGCCCGTGCAAGGGCCTCTCACGGACACCAGTGTCCGTGATCAAACACCTTGCTGATCCCTGCTGGAAAATATTAGTGGTTCAAATTTCTTTTGAAATTCTGCGCCCCCTAAGAAAATTGCGCCCGGGGCGACCGCCCCCGAGGCCCCCCCTACGCTACGCCACTGTGTGGGAGATATGATTGGATGAGGTAAGGATATAGGGTTTTATTAAGTATACATAGTGCAGGGCAGTGATAGGCATAGGGCGGTATCGGGCAGTGGATATGATGGACAAGTCTCTGCTGTTAATGGAGACAGCAGAATAGTCTATGATGGCAGAAGTAGGAACCACTGCAGGCTGGCACCAGCAGTGGGCTCATTCAAGCGGGCACTGGTAGTGGGCTCATTCAAGCGGGCACCAGCAGTGGGCTCATTCAAGCGGGCACTGAGGATGGGCTGATGGCCTGGTTGCTATGTCAGGGTTACCTGGTTGTTATTCTGGCATTACCAGGCAGACAGGGCTGAGTTATCAGGCTACTAGTGAACAATCCACCTGGTTGCTAGGGACATGGGATACGTGGTTGCTAGGGACATGGGATACGTGGTTGCTAGGGACATGGGATACGTGGTTGCTAGGGACATGGGATACGTTGTTGTAGGGACATGGGATACGTGGTTGCTAGGGCAGGGACCTGGTTGCTAGGGCTGGGTCACCTGACTGGCAGGTGCGGCTCAGCAGGTGGAAAACCCGGAAGAGGCTGAAACTGACAAACCTCGTAAATAACCGGCACACCGGGCCCGAACCGCGACACGTGACCGCCTGCCGTGACCCCCCCCCCCCCCATCCTCCAATGGCCGCCGGGAGGCAAATGGTCCGGTATCACAAAGTGCAGGAGGCGGAGACTGAGGAAACCGAGGAGCTGACAATCTATCTGTCCGGGTAATGGAGGGCCCTGTGTCATCTAATGTACCACCGGGGGGGGGGGGCGCGTAGCTCTGACTGTGTGATGTAATACAGACCAATCCATTTAAATTACAGGGGGGGGGGAGACACCTCAATGGCCTTACTCCTATAGGACTGCTCCATATATTCAGGGTGTGCGGGTGTGTTTTAGGGTCTCCTCCATATATTCAGGGTGTGCGCGGTGTGTTTTTTGGGGTTCCTCCATATATTCAGGGTGTGCGGTGTCTTTTTAGGGGCTCTCCATATATTCAGGGTGTGCGGGGGTGTTTTTAGGGGCTCCTCCATATATTCAGGGTGTGTGGGTGTGTTTTTAGGGGTTCCTCCATATATTCAGGGTGTGCAAGGTGTGTTTTTAGGGGTTCCTCCATATATTCAGGGTGTGCGGGTGTGTTTTTAGGGGCTCCTCCATATATTCAGGGTGTGTTTTTAGGGGCTCCTCCATATATTCAGGGTGTGTGGGTGTGTTTTCAGGGGTTCCTCTATATATTCAGGGTGTGTGGGTGTGTTTTAGGGTCTCCTCCATATATTCAGGGTGTGCGGGTGTGTTTTTTGGGGTTCCTCCATATATTCAGGGTGTGCGGGTGTGTTTTAGGGGTCCTCCATATATTCAGGTGTGCGGGTGTGTTTTTAGGGGCTCCTCCATATATTCAGGGTGTGTGGGTGTTTTTAGGGGCTCCTCCATATATTCAGGGTGTGCGGGTGTGTTTTTAGGGGTTCCTCCATATATTCAGGGTGTGCGGTGTTGTTTTTTGGGGTTCCTCCATATATTCAGGGTGTGTGGGTGTGTTTTTAGGGGTTCCTCCATATATTCAGGGTGTGCGGGTGTGTTTTTAGGGGTTCCTCCATATATTCAGGGTGTACGGGTGTGTTTTTTGGGGTTCCTCCATATATTCAGGGTGTGTGGGTGTTTTTAGGGGTTCCTCCATATATTCAGGGTGTGTGGGTGTTTTTAGGGGTTCCTCCATATATTCAGGGTGTACGGGTGTGTTTTTTGGGGTTCCTCCATATATTCAGGGTGTGTGGGTGTGTTTTTAGGGGTTCCTCCATATATTCAGGGTGTGCGGGTGTGTTTTAGGGGTTCCTCCATATATTCAGGGTGTGTGGGTGTGTTTTAGGGGTTCCTCCATATATTCAGGGTGTGCGGGTGTGTTTTAGGGGTTCCTCCATATATTCAGGGTGTGCGGGTGTGTTTTTAGGGGCTCCTCCATATATTCAGGGTGTGTGGGTGTTTTTAGGGGTTCCTCCATATATTCAGGGTGTGCGGGTGTGTTTTTAGGGGTTCCTCCATATATTCAGGGTGTGGGTGTGTTTTAGGGGTTCCTCCATATATTCAGGGTGTGCGGGTGTGTTTTTAGGGGTTCCTCCATATATTCAGGGTGTGTGGGTTTTTAGGGGTTCCTCCATATATTCAGGGTGTACGGGTGTGTTTTTTGGGGTTCCTCCATATATTCAGGGTGTGTGGGTGTGTTTTTAGGGGTTCCTCCATATATTCAGGGTGTGCGGTGTTGTTTTTAGGGGTTCCTCCATATATTCAGGTGTGTGGTGTGTTTTTAGGGGCTCCTCCATATATTCAGGGTGTGCGGTGTGTGTTTTTAGGGGTTCCTCCATATATTCAGGGTGTGTGGGTGTGTTTTTAGGGGCTCCTCCATATATTCAGGGTGTGTGGGTGTGTTTTTAGGGGTTCCTTCATATATTCAGGGTGTGCGGGTGTGTTTTTAGGGCTCCTCCATTAGAGGGACACCTTGTATATCTCTGTTCCCTCACGTTGCGTCCCTCGCCCTGGGCCCATGTCTGACTTTGTGCCGCACGTAGGGTCACGTTTCCAGCAGCAGGTCGCCTCTGTTTTTCTGAGATCTTTACGCTGAGGGTTAATACCGCAGAGAAACCTCTTTAGGTCAGGTGTCTGTGTTTGCCCTTTTTGTTGTTTTTGCGTCACTGACCTCATCGCTCTCCTGTTTCCGGCAGCATTTCATCGCAGAACGTTGTCCGAGCTCATTACCGCGGGACCTGTCTGAGGATCTGCTCCTCTGTCCTTCTGCTCGCCGTGGCTGTGGTTTTCGTGTTGTATGAACTTCAGTATGGAAGTTTGGACTCGGCCTCTGCCAGACCACCAGGGTCTCTGGAACGCTCCTGGAACAGCAGCCTATGGGCGGACACCCCACCATCCTCCTGGCATGGAGAGAAGTCTACAGGAAGTCACGACCACAAAGAGTCTGAGGAGCACGAGAGTCATGACGACCTCCAAGATCCAGAACATCACAGCCACCAACATGACGAAGAGTCCGATGTCTCCCACCCAACTCACAGCCACGATGCTGGTACCTACCACAACGCAGCCGTACTTAGCGACTCTGGTGAGAATCCACAATTACCGCCATAGGCCAAGTGCGGCCTCACTCCTCACTGTCCATCTCCTACAGACACACGCGCTCCTCATCTTCTTTTAGACCACTTTATCATAGAAACATTACTGTGAGTCTTATTGCTGTGGAGCTCTGTGATACGCTCATACACACCGCACATTACTGTGAGTCTTATTGCTGTGGAGCTCTGTGATACGCTCATACACACAGCACATTACTGTGAGTCTTATTGCTGTGGAGCTCTGTGATACACTCATACACACTGCACATTACTGTGAGTCTTATTGCTGTGGAGCTCTGTGATACGCTCATACACACCGCACATTACTGTGAGCTTTATAGCTGTGGAGCTCTGTGATAAGCTCATACACACAGCACATTACTGTGAGTCTTATTGCTGTGGAGCTCTGTGATACGCTCATACACACAGCACATTACTGTGAGTCTTATTGCTGTGGAGCTCTGTGATACGCTCATACACACCGCACATTACTGTGAGCTTTATAGCTGTGGAGCTCTGTGATAAGCTCATACACACAGCACATTACTGTGAGTTTTATTGCTGTGGAGCTCTGTGATAAGCTCATACACACAGCACATTACTGTGAGTCTTATTGCTGTGCAGCTCTATGTATGACATCACCTCGCTGAGCCCAGCCTGAGAAGCGTCGCTGGATGGATGACTGATTTATAGGGGTTGTCAGAAGGGAGTGATTGTGTGTCCGTCGTTAGGTTTTGGGGGGGGGGGTATTAAGAGATGGAGATCTACTGATGACGCTGTATCTGAGCAGACGGTATGGGATCTTGGTGGGTGAGGACTGATCCTGATATGGGGTGGAAGACGTAGCGCAGGAGGAGGGGCAGCAGCTTCCCCCGTAGCCTCGCTTTGGATTTAAATTTCCAGACATGCTGATTTATTGTTGTTGGTGTTTCGGTATTTCCCTCTTTATGTCTTTGTCAGGGTCATATAATGCAGACACACTCCCCGTCATACAGAGACACCCCCCCCCCATTTAGCGCATTATTGCGGTTCTGTTACACTATTAATAAACCTCCATTATTCCCACAGAGATTTGCTCCCACATAGGCCGAGAGGTCCTGGCATCACACGGCAACGTGGTGGACGCTGGCATCGCTGCTACCCTGTGCCTGGCTGTCATTCACCCACACAGCACCAGTCTAGGTGAGATTCATTCACACCTGCACTTTTTATCTGATCTGCGTTGGCGAGTGGCCAGATTGTGTCTCTATGATTGTGTGACGTAACGCTGCCCCCCCCCCCCAAAGAACCAGCTGTGCTATAGCTCGGCTGCCAGGAGGTGACCCCCGGATCATGGCTGCAGACGCGGCCGCCTTCTTGCCTGTGCCCTGCATGCTCGGTTCACCTTCTTCTTCACCCGGGGTTAGCGCTTTGCTCACTGAGAGTTACCCTTATAAGTCCTGACCGGGACAAGATTCCTCCAGTCCCAGACACAAATGGTTCCCAAAAATACCGGCTAGAAATGGTAATCCCAAACAGCCAACACCAGAAAGCTATTAAATAGGGGTTTAATAGATAAAAAAGACCCGAAAAGGGATAAATGGTACAGATACATAAAATAAAAGGGATAAATGGTACAGACACTCATAAAATTTAAAAGGCATAAATGGTACAGACACACGGGTGCCGGACAAAATCCCTACAGCCAGGTTCTCTAATGCCAACATCCCGACGGCCAGCTTCCAGACAGAACAAGTGCCGGACATACCAAATTCCCTACACGGCCAACTTCCAGACATCCAAAATCCCAGTGGCTAACCCTAGGTTTAGGGGGGGGGTTGGTTGGTTGGGGTTAGGTTTGGGGGGTTGGTGGGGTTAGGTTTGGGGGGGTTGGTTGGGGTTAGGTTTAGGGGGGGTTGGTTGAGGGTTTTGGTTGGGGTTAGGTTGGGGGGGTTGGTTGGGGTTAGGTTTGGGGGGTTGGTTGGGGTTAGGTTTGGGGGGTTGGTTGGGGTTAGGTTTGGGGGGGTTGGTTGGGGTTAGGTTTGGGGGGTTGGTTGGGTTAGGTTGGGGGGGTTGGTTGGGGTTAGGTTTGGGGGGGGTTGGTTGGGGTTAGGTTGGGGGGGTTGGTTGGGGTTAGGTTTGGGGGGGTTGGTTGGGGTTAGGTTTGGGGGGGGGTTGGTTGGGGTTAGGTTGGGGGGGTTGGTTGGGGTTAGGTTTGGGGGGGGGTTGGTTGGGGTTAGGTTTGGGGGGGGTGGTTGGGGTTAGGTTTGGGGGGGTTGGTTGTGGTTAGGTTTGGGGGGGTTGGTTGGGGTTAGGTTGGGGGGGGGTTGGTTGGGGTTAGGTTTGGGGGGGGGGGTTGGTTGGGGTTAGGTTTGGGGGGGGGGGTTGGTTGGGGTTAGGTTTGGGGGGGGGGTTGGGGTTAGGTTTGGGGGGGGGGGTTGGTTGGGGTTAGGTTTGGGGGGGGGGTTGGTTGGGGTTAGGTTTGGGGGGGGGGTTGGTTGGGGTTAGGTTTAGGGGGGGTTGGTTGGGGTTAGGTTTAGGGGGGGTTGGTTGAGGGTTTTGGTTGGGGTTAGGTTTAGGGGTGTTTTGGGGTTAGGTTTAGGGTTGGTTAGGTTTAGGGGGGTTTGGGTTAGGGCTAGATTTAGGGGATTGGGTTAGGGTTAGCTTTGGGGGGGTTAGGGCTAGGTTTAGGGGGGTTAGGGTTAGGGGGGTTGGTATAGGTTAGGGCTAGTTTAGGGGGGGGGTTAGGGAGTAGGGTTAGTTTTAGCCGCTGGGATTTGGATGTCTGGAAGTTTGCCGTCAGGGAATTTGGCATTAGGGAACCTGCTTGGTTGTAGGGATTTCGACCCAAACCCCAGACACATACATAAAATAAAAGGGATAAATGGTACAGACACATAAAGGAAATAAACACAACAGCTAAACTCCTAGTTCCCTGCGTCTTACTGCTCTGCTTTCAGTGGACTTTAGAGCTCCTGAGTCCAGTCCACATGCGCTGAGATGTTAACCTCCCTGGCGGTCTATTAATTCAGAGAATTCTTTGCAGAAAGCGCTTCCCCCCCCCCCCCAGCGGCATCCTGAGCGTGGCTCGGGGTTAAATTCCTATGCTGGAAGCGGTAACCCCGCACAACACTCGGGATGCCGCTGGATACATCACCTCTCCCTGCGCTCCCTTGATGTCCCCAGCTGCCTCCTCGGCGACCGCGACCTCATTACTTCCTGGTTTCCTCCTCGCCAGAAGGAATCCAGGAAATAGAACGCCGCGATCACCGGAGACGACTGCAGAGATCAGCGAGGGAACGCACGGAGAGGTGATGTATCCAGCCCGAGTGTGTCTCGGGGTTACCGCTCTCAGCAGTGAAATTTAACCCCGAGACACACTCGGGAACATCGCCAGGGAGGTTAATTGCCGTGGTCCCACACATTACTGGCTCACTTAGCAAACACTGGGGTCTCCCAACCCCTCGGGATGTCCACCCATGAGCAATGTCCACTCAGCTCCAGAATTTCATATTCTGACCTAGTCCCATCCAGTTAGTAGGCGGCCTAGGTTTCCATAGGTGGAGCAGGCTACAGGAAATGCCATGCAAATGCGTTCACACCCTGAGTTTCAACGGGAAAGATGTGGGGTGGGGGCGGATTAAACCAACAGGACGGGATCTGTACATAGACACACGGAGGTATACACCCGGGGGGGGGGACTTCCCGTCACATGGTGCCAGACATGCATTTTAATATTGCTTTATTTATTTCAGGGGGGATTTTTTCGTCAATCTTTTACGATGCGGAGCAGGAAAAGGCCTTTGCATTGAATGCTCTGCCAAGACAAAGTTTTTCAGCCCAGTATGGCATTCCCCACCTTCTGCAGGGTCTGAGGAAGCTTCACCAGAAGCATGGCCGCAGCTCATGGTCCCACCTGGTAGACTCCTCTGTGCGTCTCGCAAAGGAGGGATTTCAGGTGGACAAAGTGTTGGCGGCTGCTCTGAAGGCAGAGGAGCAGAAAGTCATGTCCTCCGTAGGATTATGTAATCAGTTCTGCGAGTCTGACAATGCCGTTAAAGGTGCAGGGGCTATAGTGAGGAACCCTACACTTGGCAATGTCCTGCAGCAAGTTGCCACTTCCATGGCTGATTCCACACTTCCATCTGACGTCATCCAGAACTTGCTGAAGGACATCACGGGAACAGCGAAAGAAACATTCAGCAATGAGCTTTCCAAGGTGGATCTAAGAGAAGAAGAGCCCATAACACTTCACTTTGCTGACTTGATGCTGTACTCGACACCATGGCCAAGTGCGGGTAAAATCCTCACTGACTCCCTCCAGGAGACATACCGTGCTATGCCTGTGCTGGAAGAACCACATACAGCAAGCTCCATCCACAAAGCTTACCAGGTTCTTCTGAATGCTACCTTGGCCACATACGTGAAGAATGGTGTTGGGCCCAGAGACACCAATGCAGTTATTCTTTCTGGACCTGTGTCCACACAGGGTCCAGCACCTGTGGGTAGCACTTTACTGGTAGCAGATAAAAACAGGAACATTTTTGTGATGTGCCTGTCCCTCAACAGTCCTTTTGGGTCTGGATATGTCTCTCCATCTACAGGAATCCTCCTCAGTGACTTTGCATACGACACCAGTCCCCCAAGTCCAATGTTCTGGGCCACACCTTCTGTGCTTCTTGGAATGGAGGACCCCACCATAATGATGTTGGGATCAACTGGGGGAAGCTCTGTGCCCTTCTCTACTGCTCAGGTTATTCTTAACCACCTGACCCTGGAAAAGGATCTTCAAGAATCGGTTCGAGTTCCACTGGTGAATCTCAGCAATGACAGCCCAGTCTCCTGGCGAGAGTACCTCAATCTTCTGACGAGGGAGCCGAAAAATGCAGAGTGCCCAGCGAGTGCCTTGGCCATTGAGGTGGAAGCAGAACATGTCCACGTGGCCAAATCTCCAGGATCCTGTTGTTTTTCCGATGGGTTGTAAATGTTGTCTTGGATGTGAATTTGACACCCGTGAGACCCCCACGCCCTGTGTCCTGGAGCACTTGCCTTCACAAGCTCCTTCCTTGAAGCTCAGTGGGCACCTAGAGTTTATAAGTGGATCGTGGAAATCCCCATGAAACCCTGGCAGAGGATTATCGCTCATGTTGGAACGATTTCCTTGACTGGAGGCTGAGTGCCAGGATTGTCCCATTGGGGCACTTTCACATAATATCAGATGTCAATACTCTATCCACCGCTTCCTCTCATCATCGGCAATATGTGTCAGAGCTGCACTCGCCGCACCCCTAAGGTTTGGTGCCATCGCACACCATAGACCGCTCCCCAGTGGTATAGCAGAAGCAGCCATTGCACCCAGGCCCTTGAATCCTGATGGGGCCCATTCTCCTACACACGTCCAGTGCCAAGGGATTTCAGGGGGCCTGGCGGCAGCAGAGATGCCTGACATGTCCCCCAAATCCCCTACCTCTTGTCTCACTGCCCCCCTGCACTGACCAAACAGACGGTGACTGGCAGCATATTAACTTGGAGCAGGCAGCGCGATGGATAGCTGAGGGGGTCCTCCTCACTTCCTCTCAGAATCTTGATGAGGACCTCTCGGCTAAGACATTGCCTGCTTGGTGGTGATATGAGCTGCCAGACATGCTGCCTGTGTGTAAAGGTGTGACAGTGGGAGATTTGAGGTGGGGGGGCTGAAGGAGGTTTGGGGACCTGGTGGCTAATCAGGGGTGTTAGTGGAATGGGGGAGTTATGAGAATCTGGTGGCTGAGGGACCTGCTAGTTAAGGGAGGTTTAGGAGATAATGGGGGATTGTAAGGATATATTTGCATTAACCCTTTGCTGCCGGGCGGGTTACTAGTACCCTGTCTATACTGTGCCCATTGTACAGCGCTGCGGAATATGCTGGTGCTTTATAAATAAAGATTAATAATAAAAAAAATTGGTGCTGCTGGGCGGGGAGAAGGAGGTCCATACTATGCTGCCCCACAGCTTCAGGACCCACCCGCGGTGGGGATGGCATAGTACACTCCACGGCGGGAAAGGGTCAAAGATAAGAATAAATTAAAACCTATTTCTGTAATTGGCGATCGGGGGACATGCAGGGCGAGTTGGGGGGGGGGCGGGTTTTACAGAGGTGCCCCTTTCAGTTCTCCAAGCGCATCATTGTGAGTTTTACTGCTGTGGATCTCTGTGATACGCTCATACACACTGCACATTACTGTGAGTTTTACTGCTGTGGAGCTCTGTGATACGCTCATACACACTGCACATTACTGAGTTTTATTGCTCTGGAGCTCTGTGATACGCTCATACACACCGCACATTACTGTGAGTTTTATTGCTGTGGAGCTCTGATACGCTCATACACACTGCACATTACTGAGGTTTTATTGCTGTGGAGCTCTGATATGCTCATACACACCGCACATTACTGTGAGTTTTATTGCTGTGGAGCTCTGTGATACGCTCATACACACTGCACATTACTGTGAGTTTTATTGCTGTGGAGCTCTGTGATACGCTCAGAGAGGGGCCCTTCATAGATTCTTGCACCGGAGGTTTTAGTTATGCCGCAGAGCAGAAGGATCAGCTTCACGGGACCTCTTAAGGTTTATTTAGTGGATGACTGGCAATATTTTGGCTGAACATATTTAAGACGTCCCGGTGTGTCCGTTTCCTTCTGTCTCGTGCCGCTCTAGCTCAATATACCAGCGTTGACCCTGCTCTGTGTATAAAGCGTTTTTATTCCCTTCATATAAAACCACCGACCCGTAAGTGATGTCTGCCTGCAGTATATTGCTCCTCTGAATGGGTTTATCTCCTTCCTAGCCATTAACATGTGTTTTTTTGCTGCACGAGTGACACTTGAAGAACCAAATCCTCTCCTGAATGTTACAAGATGTTGGCAGAAGCTTTTCAGCTCATCTAGACTGCCCAATTCTATTATTATCCTTTATTGATATAGCGCCACACATTCTGCAGCCGGGTACAAGGAGTCGATACATTGGAATAGCCCACATTGATAAGATTCAGGGGGACCCTGGTACCAAGGGAACTTACCATCGATGAGATGTACAAGTGTATTGTGAGGTAGGCGCATCCATATTAGTAGGTCTTGCCCAAGGACGGTCGCTGGTGGCGTATAAGTGGGGGTGGGGAAAAGGGGTCGCTCTGCCTGCACGTGGATCTGGAGGATGGGGAAAAGGGGTCGCTCTGCCTGCACGTGGATCTGGAGGATGGGGAAAAGGGGTCGCTCTGCCTGCACGTGGATCTGGAGGATGGGGAAAAGGGGTCGCTCTGCCTGCATGTGGATCTGGAGGATGGGGAAAAGGGGTCGCTCTGCCTGCACGTGGATCTGGAGGATGGGGAAAAGGGGTCGCTCTGCCTGCACGTGGATCTGGAGGATGGGGAAAAGGGGTCGCTCTGCCTGCGTGTCTCATGACCAAATATTAGAGGGTTTCCACAAAAAGTAGACCCGCAACTAAAACTGTAGACTCCTTGGAGCCCGAAACCAGAAGCTTTTATTGATGTGAATTCCGTCTAAATCCAAAAATAGATGAAATTGGAACAATACGAATACCCGTATCTCATATAAAACGCTCCGAGCAGAAAGAGCCCCAATAAAAACCCCGATAATACTTAACCTCCCGGCGCTCTGATTTATTCTTTTCAAAGCATTTACATTTTTTTTGGATGGAAATGTGTTTTACAGTTGTGTTCAAAATGATTCAACCCCCAATGCTGTAAAGGGTTTTAGGGAATTTAGTGACATTTGTAATTGTATTCAGAATGAAATCCTACAAGGACTTTTTAAAGAACCATATGCAACTAAAATGACATCAATTAGTTTTGTAATACAGTAGTAAATGTTTCTTTTGTGAATTCTTCATTGACACAATTATTCAACCCCTTAAAGACTACCACTCTGAAGAACAGAGGTTCATTCAAGTGTTTTCAATCAGGTATTGAAAACACCTGTGGATGTCACGGAGCAGCAATAAAGCATAATAAGCACCAATTAGGCAGCTTTAAAATGACTGTGATACTCCGCTCCTTCTAGACATTTACTGGTGTGGTTACAAACATGGTGAAGTCAAGAGAATGGTCCAGGAAGACAAGAGAAGAGGTGATTACTCTTCACAGGAAGGGCAATGGCTATAAGAAGATTGCAAAGATGTTAACATACCAAGAGAGACCATAGGAAGCATCATTCGCAAATTCAAGGCAAAGGGCACTGTTGAAACGCTACCTGGTTGTGGCAGAAAGAAGATGCTGACTTCGACTGCTGTGTGCTACCTGAAGCGTAGAGTGGAGAAAAGTCCCTGTGTGACTGCTGAGGAACTGAGAAAAGATTTGTCAGATGTGGGTACTGAAGTTTCAGCTCAGACAATACGGCGCACACTGCGTAATGAAAGCCTCCATGCCAGAACTCCCAGGCGCACCCCCTTGCTGTCTCCAAAGAATAAGAAGAGTCGACTGCAGTATTGCCAAAAGTCATGTGGACAAACCACAGAAGTTTTGGGATAGTGTTCTGTGGACTGATGAAACAAAATTAGAACTGTTTGGGCCCATGGATCAACGCTATGTTTGGAGGAGGAAGAACAAGGCTTATGAAGAAAAGAACACCTTGCCTACTGTGAAGCATGGCGGGGGTCAATCATGCTTTGGGGCTGTTGTGCTTCTGCAGGTACAGGGAAGCTTCAGCGTGTGCAAGGTACCATGAATTCTCTTCAGTACCAGGAGATATTGGATGACAATGTGATGCAGCCCGTCACAAACCTGAGGCTTGGGAGACATTGGACCTTTCAACAGGACAATGATCCCAAGCATACCTCCAAGTCCACTAGAGCATGGTTGCAGATTAAAGGCTGGAACATTTTGGAGTGGCCATCGCAGTCACCTGACTTAAATCCGATTGAGAACCTCTGGTGGCACTTAAAGAAAGCAGTTGCAGTGCGCAAGCCTAAGAATGTGACTGAACTGGAGGCTTTTGCCCATGACGAATGGGCGAAGATACCCGTAGATGGCTGCAAGACACTTGGGTCAAGCTATGCTTCACGTTTAAAAGCTGTTAGTACAACATCCTTTTACAGTTATAAGTACTAAGATTGAATGTCACTTGGGGGTTGAATAAAACTGATAATGATGTGAGCACAGAAAAGACATTTGTGGTTATTTCATTATAAATGTTATGTTATATTTGTCTGACCTACACGTGCCTCTTTGATTTAATTGTAAGCAAGATGACTGAATGATCAAAATCAATGTCAAACTGGCCTAAACACTCAATTTCAGTGGGGGTTGAATAATTTTGAACACAACTGTATATAGTAATCCTTAGGAATAACTCACTGAAATCCGTGCCAGCACGAGTCTAGTAAACACACGCGTCAGATAAAGTTTGAAACCCAAAATAATTTATTAAATAATTATAAAAATAATGCAAATAAATAATCCAAAAACACTGAAATCTTTCAGAAAACACGTTTGCAATATTAGTGACTGCATGTTGTCTCAGTAAACATCCCTGGTGTGATAGATCTTGAAACATGGGACTGCACAATCAGGACAATGGAACCTGGTTTCCTTTCGGATTTTCTTGCCCTGGTCATCCCGCTTGGAGCAACATACCACACACATCCTACTAGGTGCTGACTTCCTCTCGGTTGGTGGGATGTGGTCCATGAAGTGACGACCAGTCAGGCATTCACGGTTGACAACGCCAATAGCACGATGTCCAGGTCTATTGCCAGCCACCGGTGTTTGGTGGTGCAGAAAGATACATTCGGCAACCTTCCAAATGAAGGACAGGCTTGTCACTTTTTTTTTTTTTTCAGCAGAATGTAGGCATTCCACAAGCACTGATGCCTGAAGATCATCTTGTAATATTTCTTCTGCTGTTTCCACATAGCTGGGTAGAATGTCCTCGCTTGATCAGCTCGGTCAACACCTCCCATGGTGGAATTGTAATCCACTACCTGCGGCATCATCGTGACAGTGGAGGTGTTATGGACAGTGCTCATCAGGCACACATCTTTTCTGTCACCCCATCGCAGTGCCATCATTTTGCCTTTCTGCCAGGCAACCATTTCTCCAGTCTTCAGCTTTTGATTTCTAAAGATTGGTGGCATGTTGCGCCAGTTAGACCGGACGGTTCCATAGGCGTCTGTCTTGTGCTGCAGGAGACACTCAGAGTTCAGGAGATGTGTAGAAGTTGTCCGTTGTCTCGTAATAGCCCTGATTCAGCAATGGCTCAATGAGTGACAGCAGGAAGATGTTGCCAATCCATACTTGCTGTATTTCTCGTGGAATTTCGTCCCTTTTCCGGTGTAGATGACGTAATTCCAGATGTAGCCAGTTGAGGATTCACACAGCATATAGGATTTCACACCACCAAATCGTGCCCTCTTTGATGCGATGTATTGCACCCAGCTTAGCCGTCCCTTGTAGGCCATTAGGCTAGGGTCAGACGAACGCATTTTTCACGTTGTCCGTGAAAAAGTGCGTTCGAACGAATGGACGTATTTTTTCACGGAATACGCAATAGCGGTCATACGATGCGCATTTTCGTCCGTGATTTTGTACGGATCATCAATAAAACCCTTTTGCGTCTGGATGTTATGTTGGCCGGACATTAGCAGCGTCTGACGTCTCCCAATCACGCAAACACGCCTCTAGCGGCCGCAGCGCACTCTGTACGTCAGTAGTAGCGGTTTGACGTTCTCAAAAAAATGCGTTCGTTTGCCACTTGCGTTGCATGGACGAACTTTCGTGCGGCCGTTCATCGTATGTTCCCCGGCATTGGACGTCATTTGCTGCTAGCACGGCCGTGATTTTGTGCGGTTAAACGCACGTTAAAACTGCTTTTGTCTGACCTTAGCCTTAGACGAAAGTCTATGCTGATGTCCCGCTCCAGCACATAGGTCCGTTGGAAATTATTGACGATCATTCGATATACTTCCCAAATTTTCCGCAAAGTGCAGGAATTTCATGATCAGGGTAAGCCGGTAGTCTGGCATCACCGTGACAAAGAATGGACTGGCAAGCAATTTATTCGTTGCCCAATACCATTTCTGCAGCGGTTTACCCACCACTCCCTGAAATATTATCAGGGCCAGGAATTTCCAGATCTCATCTTTGGTCCCTGGTTCCCACTTTCTGCTACGTGACCACTTCCGCTGCAGAGTAACCGAGTAATTCCAACTCGCTGTCGCTGCTCTCAGGCTGGTCTGTAACTGCTTTGGAGGTACAAGCGCCCTTTTTGGACACCATGGATGTACAAAAGTGCAGGCAAGGCACAGGACCACTCATTAGGGATACCTGGGGTGAATGACACAAAGTAATCCCGGCAGAATGCATTGCACCTGTCAGGATTATACTCTTTATTTTTTTTATAAAAAAAAAATAAATCCCCCACTTCAAATTTGCTGCCAGGTCCCGCCCCCTTGCGTCGCGGTGCTCACAGGGAGCGGAACCAGGAAGCAAGATGCATGCCGCCGTGATCACACGGCGGTGACTGCGGGGGACAGGGAGGGAGCGCAGGTCGAGGTATGTATACATGCAGCCCGAGTGTGGCTCAGGGTTATCATTCGCGGCAGCAAAATTTAACCCCGAATCACACTCGGGAATACCGCCAGGGAGGTTAATATTGGTTCTAGGTAAGAAATATTAAACCCAACACAGAAAACAATCAATACACATGGCCATGCTGGTAAATTTGGTGGCATCACGGCAAGGTTTACAGATTGTTTTCTGAGCTGGGTTTTATATTTCTTACCTAGAACCAATATTAAGTATTATCAGGGTTTTTATTGTGTCTCTTCCTTCTTGGAGCGTTTGACGAGATACAGGTATTCGTATTGTTCTAATTTCATCTATTTTTGGATAAACCCCCCCCAGCGGCACTCCCTTCGGGAGGAGTTCATTCTTTCCTTTTTTTGTTTCATCCCTTCCAAATCCTCAGAGATGGTCTGTTCTTCCATGTGGGCATTTTCTACCCTGGTCACTTTTTTGGAACAGTAGGAGGTGGTGGATAGTAGGATCTGCCACCTTGTGACCATCTCCACAGTTCAGCATGACGAGGTTGATGTTTACTCCACATACTGGATTAAAATCTCATCCAACAGTTCCCCTGCATAGATGTCACCGTGAGATGCCGGACGGGCGAGGTGGTCCTGCTTGGCTACGCTTCTTCAGCGGCTTCATAACAAAAACCATGAAAATTCATTGTGACGATTTAGTTTGTAATAATACAT
Source organism: Leptobrachium leishanense (assembly GCA_009667805.1). Taxonomy (NCBI): domain Eukaryota; kingdom Metazoa; phylum Chordata; class Amphibia; order Anura; family Megophryidae; genus Leptobrachium; species Leptobrachium leishanense. The sequence continues at coordinate 36,723,847 of CM019063.1, forward strand.
ATTCGATGAGTGCGCACACTAAATCTGCTGTACACCAAGATCGATGCATCGCACGGAGCCCAACATTAAACAGCAGAAACACCAGAGATTGTGTAAATCCTGCATTTATAAATCACACAAATACAGCAGCAAATCCCACCACTGTGACCCCACAGCAACATGGCGGGCGCAAAGTGTGAATTCCCACCACTGTGACCCCACAGCAACATGGCGGGCGCAAAGTGTGAATTCCCACCACTGTGACCCCACAGCAACATGTACCGGCTGGGTCGAGTAGAGGTAACATCACTGCTTTATAACCGTAGAGAGAGACTGTGGAGACACAGGTTCGATCCGAGCCAGAGCATCTCTCCAGTAAGTGTCGTCCTTGGGCAAGACACCTAACAGTACATACTCGCCACCCAGGACATACTTGAAAACGAGAGAAATCTCAATGTATCCTTCCTGGTAAAATCCTTTCTAAAAGAAAAACATGACGGAAGCAAAGTGTGAAATCCCACAGCAACGTGGCGGGCGCAAAGTGTGAAATCCCACCACTGTAACTCACAGCAACATGGCGGGCGCAAAGTGTGAAATCCTACCGCTGTGACTCACAGCAACATGGAGGCAAAGTGTGCAATTTCACCACACAGGGGAATATCTGCGGCAGTGGTTACAGTGGAAAGATAGAGGGGTCTTGTAGGACCCCCAGAATCAAGGATTCTGGATAAAACAATTTCCATTCAAGTAAATAAATTGGAAGTGTGAAGTATTTCATTCATGGCTTCTGGTAACGCAGTCCAGGGAGCAGGCCGCCATACTGGTATGATCAGCCTCCACAGTTATGTCCACTGCCCCCCTTCCTAAGTGTTGAGGGGGGGGGGACAAAACCTCCACCAAAATTACGACTATAGTTTTGTGCACAAACAGGCATGAACAGACTCATGCATGATCGTCCTCCCACCCCATGAAAACACAAAACTTCCATTCATGCCACACTATCACCCCACTATAATGCAAACTCCCCATAATCCTCTCCAATCCCCTTCCAACCCTTGGATTGCACCTCCTCCCCTTATGGGTGGTTTGTAGAACCTGTTAGAAGGCTGTGAAATAACATTTCCTTTACACCAACGTACACACCAATGTTATTCACGTCATGTCATTCACCGACATCCACACCTTAACCCCCACAAAGCTTTTTCTGTGTGTCCTTTGTATCAACCACCAATAACATCCTCAATACTGTCCATAAGTCCTTTACACCAGGCTCTACTCAATACATACCCTCGTGTTATCCTAAAGACCAAGTCAACGAATCACTGAGTACTGTCCATGTGCCCATTACTTCAACCAAGTCAGTATGTTACCCAATACTGTCCATGCGGCCACTGCACCAACCAATGTCAATATGTCACTCAATACGGTCCATAAGTCCTTTACACCAGGCTCTAGTCAATACATACCCTTGCGATATCCTTAAGGCCTTTGCACCAACACCAAGTCAACATGTCACGGAGTACTGTTCATGCGCCCATTACTTCCACTCCAAGTCTTTGTTATCCAATAATGTCCATGCAGCCACTGCACCAACACCAAGTCAATATGTCACCCAATACTGACTTTTTTTGGCCATTGCATCAAGCCCAAGTCAAAACATCACCCGATAGGTCCATGCAGCCATTACATTGACCCCACTTCAACGAGTTACTGAGTACTGTCCACACGGCCATTACTTCAACCGCAAGTCATTAATGTCACCCAATACGGTCAATGCAGCCACTGCACCAACCCCTAGTCAATGTCACCCAGTACTGTCCAAGCAGCCATTACTTCAACCCATTGTAAATGCATCACCCAATACTGTCCATGCAACCACTGCACCAACACCTAGTCAATATGTCAAATACTGTCCATGCAGCCATTACTTCATCCCCTACTCAATACATCACCCAATACTATCCATGCGGCCACTGCACCAACCACAAATCAATGCTTCACCTAAGTACTGTCCATATGCACATTACTTCAATCCCAAGTCAATGTCACCCCATACTAACCATGGGTCCATTACACCAAGCCCAAGTCAATGCATCTCCCGATATTGTCCATGCAGCCATTATATTAACCCCAAGTCAAAATCACCCAATCCTGTCTACACGGACATTACTTCAAACCCTAGTCAATAGGTCACCCCATACTAACCATGGGGCCATTACACCAAGCCCAAATCAAGACCTCACCCTATACTGTCCATGCGGCCACTGCACCAACCCCTAATCAATGCCACCCAATACTGTCCACATGGCCTTTACCCTAAAGTCAAGTCAATACGTCACCCCATACTATCCATGCAGCCACTGCACCATCCCATAGTCAATGTCACCCAATACTGTCCATGCAGCCACTGCACCATCCCCTAGTCAATGTCACCCAATACGATCCATGCAGCCACTGCACCATCCCCTAGTCAATGTCACCCAATACTGTCCATGCAGCCACTGCACCATCCCCTAGTCAATGTCACCCAATACTGTCCATGCAGCCATTACTTCAACCCCTACTAAACACATCACTGGATACTGTCTACGCAGCCATTGCACCAACCCCAAGTCAATACATCACCCGATACTGTCCATGCGGCTATTATATTAACCCTAAGTCAAAAAGTCTCACACAATACAGTCTACACGAACATTACTTCAACCCCAAGTCAAAACGTCACACAATACTGACCATGCGGCCACTGCACCAACTCAATATGTCACACAATACTGTCCATGAGGCGACTGCAATGAACTCAAACCCTAACTTTCAGAATGTCCTCTGTATCAACTAATAGTAAATATGGCCCCAGATCCTGTCCATGGATCCTTCACATGAAGTCAATATACACCCAAGATATGCCAACAGTGCTTACACCCCAAAACTCTGCATTTGTCTTTACACCAACCCCAAATCAATGTGTACCCCTACACTGCCCAGTGTTCCCTACACCACATCAAGTCAATATGAACCCCTCTTGTACGATCAAGTGTTTTTTTTTACATGTGTTAATAAATACCCTCCCACACCCCTTCCAGTTGCGTGCGGAGGCCCCGCTCACTCCTCTGAAAATAATAATGCACATGGGGTTTTGTCACGTCCAATAAGAGGTAATTATGATCATTAACAAAAATAGTGCCCACGCTCCTGAGTTCAACAAGAAAGTCCCCCCCCAAGGCGTAGATCCATCAAGATTGGTGCTATCCACATCTCCTTGGGGAGCCCAGGAATGACCAGGTGTCTCCCCGTGACTCAGCGGCAGACCAACCGTAACTAGCGATCCCACGGTCTGACATGTGTCCTTGTCTTCTAGGTCAACTGGTGCAGATACTATTTATAGAGACGGAGCCGGGGTCCACCAGTCCCAGCTCTTCTTGCTCATTGACGCACAGGTGGTACCCACAGCCTTTCCTCCGGGACAGTGGTGCCACTCGTCCGTCTGGCTTGGCACGTGGTGGTAACAGGAATCCCACGCTCCCTGCAATCAGCATGTGCCAAATGCTGTGAATGTAGAAGTAGTTTTCCTCAGTCTCAACAAAGGCATAGAGCGCCACGGCCGAGCTGGCGATGAGGAGTCCCGGGCAGAGGTAGAAGAGCCAGCGCTTCCATGTGGGAGGGTAACAGTGGCGTCTCCGGATTGTCCTGAAGGTCTGCGAAACAGAAGAAACAGGTCTCAGTGAAGTCACCCATAGACACTGACCTGTGGACATGAATCTTTGAACCGCAGTGTGAGAAGAGTCACTCTGAATTGGGGGTACCTGGACTTGGCATTACTGCTGGAAAATGTGGGTCTACAGGTTCTGACACATCATTTTATTACCCAGCCCCCTCCTATGTTCAAGTCAGCCTATAAGGGTACAGGGTATCTGTTATGTGTGAACATGGTTATCCCTTTTACACTGCGGGGCATGCTATGGCATCCCCTCGGCGGGTGGCACTGAATGCCACAAGATGGCAAAGCACGCCCTGCTGGCACTTATGACCAACCGCATCAGCAGGCGGGCAGCATACATCATTGGCGGCTGAACTAGGGTCGTCCCCTGCAGCAAATGAAGCGCACAGCGTATCGGGGGGACTCAGGAGGGGCCCGAGAGCTGCGGGGCGTGCTATGCCAACACCTCAGCGGGTGGGACTGAACGACACAGGATGGCAAAGCACGCCCCGCTTGCCCCATTATCAGGGAAGATACAGGTCAGCTGCACCAGTTACTGTTTGTATTGTCTGTCAGTCAGTCAATGTTTTAATCCCTCCCCGAATTATCGATCACATACTGTAAACTCTGAAGCCCCTGTTTATCTCCTCAATCTGGGACCGTGACCGGACCTTGTCCAGTGATTAGCTGCCACCCTATTGTTTCATGTCTGGTTCACTTGGGTAGGAAGGGGATGGGGGGCAGCAGGGTGTCATGGGCCATGGATCTCTAGGCTCCTCATCGCACTGTATAGATTTGGCTCATGTTCCATTAAACCGGTCTGTCTGTCTGTTCTAACCTCCAGATCTGAGTGCTGCCTCATGTCTGGAGATGCTATCACCGCTCTTTCAGTGAACCCGTCCTTCAGCTTCACCTAAGGGCTGGAAAAGTCACAAAAGACTGCTGGTGGGAAAACGGGGGTCCGGCATTAACAGATGTGACCCAGTCAGGGTACGGAGATCTGTTACACGCATGTCGCAGCATGACAAGCTGGCTCGATCTTCCCGTTTCTGATAATTATGCGGGCATTACCCTGATTATTCTTACCCAGGCAATGGCCATAATGCCCACGGCAAACAGGCTGGGCCCCAGGAGATTCCACAAGCCATGGCGATCCAGCTGCAGAGCCATGGAGAGGAGCATCGCACCGAGCAGGTACAGGATCTGGCAGAGAGAGGAGAGGTCAGGGCTCCGTGCGCACCCACAGAGCTGGCAGGAGGGGACAGGAGACTCCGCGTCCTCATACATTTACCTGTTTGATGATGGGCTGAAGACGCGCCATGCTGATCACAGTCACCCAGACCGACATGAGCGAGCCCAGGAAATCACAGAACTGCAGCACGTCGTACTCCATGATGCAGAACACCACGATGCCCGGCTGGTCACAAGCATGGTAAAACTGCACCGGGAACAAGAGGCATTAAAACGGAGTGAAGGGCCGCAGCCGGTGTAACACCACGTTATCCATGGAAGAAGCTAGACCGACGTACCATCCAACCCAGGAACGATGAGCAGGAAAACCTGACACTGAGAAGAGGGACCCAGAGGGACCTGCTTCTGCTCTGTGACGCCAAAACACCAATATTTAAACCTAAATCTACAGGTTTCCACTTCAATATACGCTGTGACCCTCCCCTCATCCGATAACACCCCCCAGTCCGGTGATCATGCAAAGTATGAATCGTGTTTACTTCAATGTCACTGTAGGCTCCACGCGTTTCGCTCGGTAACGTGGCTGAGAGTCTCAGGTTTACGTGTCGTTGTGTACACGCCGGAACGTGGCTGCAATGTTCCGATTTTCCTGGCTATTTCCAGGTCTACAGGACATCATTCGCAAAGAAGGAGGCTCAGACCTAAAGCAGGGACAGCAAACTCCGACCCTCAAATATTTACTGCATACAATTCCCAGAATGCAACACATGGCCAGAGAATCATGGGAGATTTAGTTCAGAAATATCTGGGGGGCAGAGTTTGAGATCTCTAACCCAGAGGACCACAGTCCGTTCTCCCTCTACGCAGTGCAGGCGCCATCTGGTGCTCACCGTGGAGAAGAACATGGTGAAGATATAGACGGAGGCCTCCAGCAGGTAGTGACTGCGCAGAGCAATGAGAACGGGCGGCAGGAACATGAGGTTACTAAGGCATAGAAGCAAAGTGGAGAGGAGCTGGAAGCCATACGTGAAAGCTTGTGTGTTGTCTGTGCAACCCCATCCACTCCACCCTGTAAGAAGAGCAGACACAGGATGCCGAATACTGCAGGAAACCAACAAAACAGAAACCGAGTGCACAGAATACACGGCACCTACTGCTCACAGGCCGACGAGATGAAGATAAACAGACCTTCACATAAAACCACAACAAATCGAAAAGCAGCGAAAGAACACTGCCCTAAAAACATCCACACATCAGGTGCCGGACCACAAACAACCCAACAGACCAGCAGCAAGAGGACCACAAACAACCCAACAGACCAGCAGCAAGAGGACCACAAACAACCCAACAGACCAGCAGCAAGAGGACCACAAACAACCCAACAGACCAGCAGCAAGAGGACCACAAACAACCCAACAGACCAGCAGCAAGAGGACCACAAACAACCCAACAGACCAGCAGCAAGAGGACCACAAACAACCCAACAGACCAGCAGCAAGAGGACCACAAACAACCCAACAGACCAGCAGCAAGAGGACCACAAACAACCCAACAGACCAGCAGCAAGAGGACCACAAACAACCCAACAGACCAGCAGCAAGAGGACCACAAACAACCCAACAGACCAGCAGCAAGAGGACCACAAACAACCCAACAGACCAGCAGCAAGAGGACCACAAACAACCCAACAGACCAGCAGCAAGAGGACCACAAACAACCCAACAGACCAGCAGCAAGAGGACCACAAACAACCCAACAGACCAGCAGCAAGAGGACCACAAACAACCCAACAGACCAGCAGCAAGAGGACCACAAACAACCCAACAGACCAGCAGCAAGAGGACCACAAACAACCCAACAGACCAGCAGCAAGAGGACCACAAACAACCCAACAGACCAGCAGCAAGAGGACCACAAACAACCCAACAGACCAGCAGCAAGAGGACCACAAACAACCCAACAGACCAGCAGCAAGAGGACCACAAACAACCCAACAGACCAGCAGCAAGAGGACAACACTATCAAACCTACAAAATCAGCCAGCGGCACTGACAGGCGGGACAGCGGGCGGCATTCACTAAAGCTCCGTGCTAGATCTATGAATAAACTGTGAGATCTCATGAGGATCACCAAAGAAGTGTCTAGCAGGGAGCTCCAATAACATGCTCATCCAAGCTCTCATTATTTCCCGGCTGATCTACTGTAACCCTCTCCTCACTGCCTTAAACAATCTCAGATTCTTCCCTCTATTAGTCTGTAATGAACACCTCTGCCAGACTCCTCTACATCACATCCCGTACCTCTCAAACCTCTATAGTCTAATGAACACCTCTGTCAGACTCCTCCACTTCACATCCCGTACCTCTCACACCTCTACAGTCTAATGAATGCCTCGGCCAGGCTCCTCCACTTCACATCCCGTACCTCTCACACCTCTACAGTCTAATGAACGCCTCTGCCAGACTCCTCCACTACACATCCCGTACCTCTCACACCTCTACAGTCTAATGAATGCCTCGGCCAGGCTCCTCCACTTCACATCCCGTACCTCTCAAACCTCACTCCTCTATAGTCTAATGAACACCTCTGCCAGACTCCTCCACTTCACATCCCGTACCTCTCAAACCTCTATAGTCTAATGAACACCTCTGCCAGACTCCTCCACTTCACATCCCGTACCTCTCAAACCTCACTCCTCTATAGTCTAATGAACGCCTCGGCCAGACTCATCCACTTCACATCCCGTACCTCTCACACCTCACTCCTCTATAGTCTAATGAACACCTCTGCCAGACTCCTCCACCTCACATCCCATACCTCTCAAACCTCAACAGTCTAATGAATGCCTCGGCCAGACTCCTCCACTTCACATCCCGTACCTCTCAAACCTCACCCCTCTACAGATTGAAATGAACATCTCTATCAGGCTTATCTTCCTCACATCCCGTATCTCGCACACTTCACCCTCTCCAGTCTGTAATGATCCCCTCTGCCAGACTATTCTACGTCACAACCTGTACCTCTCAATCTGAGCAAGAAGACACAAGACCACCATAAAACATGTCCACTAACAGGGGAAGTCCTCAATCACAAACGACCCCCCCTGACAGACACAGGATGACTACAAACAATCCCACAGTGACGCAGCATGAGGACACCAGTCTCCAAACATTCATATTATCTGGAGGACACAGGACTCCCAATGGGCAGCACCGGCCTTCAAACATCCCCAGGTCCAAGATCTGCACAGCCTGCTCTCTCCTTTTGTCGAGGCTTGACCTCCTTTACCTGCACGGCACTCGCAGGCTGCATACAGGAAGTTGTTTGTTCGGAGGAGCTTGCACTGTCCATATGTCCCGCACTCGTTAATGCACGGCGATAGGTAGGTGCGCAGATTAAGCTCGGCACTGACGTTACTGCACGGCCTCCACCTGCAACACACAAAGACAACAACAAGCACAGGTCAATCCCTAAAATGTACGTGTTCACCACAGACCAGGCGAGATGTGAAGAACCTCCCTTACCAGTGATCAGAGCCGCACAGCGAGCGGAGACTCAGATACCAAGTGCCTGTCTGAGGATACGGGATTCGCAGGCGACTGACCGGATCTGTACCGTTTACAGACATCGAGAAGCCGGCAAGGGATTCTGAAGAAGGACAGGAGACATCAGCTCATCATGCTTCTGTCTGCAGAGTGCATCTCTGCCCGTCACCTGCAGCACTGCACCTACATCTCTCAGCTTCCAACACCTCTACCCACACCTCTCAGCCGCCGATCACTCCACCCGCCAGCACCTCAACCTACATCTACCCACCAACCCATCCACCCACCAGCACCTCATCTACCGCTACCCTCCAGCACCTCAACCTACATCTACCCGCTAACTCCTCCACCTGCCAACACCTCATCTACCGCTACCCTCCAATGCCTGCACCCGCCAGCACCTCAACCTACAGCTACCCACTAACTCCTCCACCCACCAGCACCTCATCTACATCTACCCTCCAATGCCTGCACCCACCAGCACCTCAACCTACATCTACCCGCTAACTCCTCCACCCACCAGCACCTCATCTACATCTACCCTCCAATGCCTGCACCCACCAGCACCTCAACCTACATCTACCCGCTAACTCCTCCACCTGCCAACACCTCAACCTACATCTACCCGCCAACTATTTCTCCCACCAGCACCTGAACCTACATCTACCCACCAACGCCTGCACACACACAGGTCTGTCAGCCTCCAACCACATTTTTCTCCTGTTAGCACCTCAACCTACATCTACTCTCCAATGCCTGCACCCACCAGCACCTCAACCTACATCTACCCGCCAACTCCTCCAGCTGCCAGCACCTCAATCTACATCTACCTGCCAACCACTCAATCCACATCTCTCACCTGCCAGCACCTCACCCTACAGCTACCCAGCAGCCCCTCAGCCGCCAACCCCTCCACCCGGACCCCTCAGTCACAAATACCTCCACCCACATGTCTCAACTGCCAGCACCTCAACCTACATTTACCCACCAACTCCTACACCCACATCTCTCAGCCTCCAAAAAACTCCACCTGCATCTCTCCCCCAATGGCTGTGCGCTGTTCAGGATGCTTAATGTCACTGCGGGTCCAGGTGATACTGACCTGTCAGGCAGTTGACAGACACATTGTCTCCGAGCAGCAGGGGGACGCCATGATTTAAGCAAGCGAAGATGGTCAGATTCTCTCCGAGAATAGATGACTGGGAGAAAGAAATGGAGACAGACCTGTGAGGTGCGGAGCCTGGTGATGGCCGGTTACCGGACACGCATGTAGTCAGACTGTACATTCAGCCAGATGACAAGCAAACTCAGCCTACTGGAGCCCTCATCCTGCCCAGGGCTCCTCCACCTGACTGGACACATTGCATTTTCCCTAAACACTTTCTGACCACATTCAGTCTCTGCTTCTCGCTGTGACATGCGGGTCAACCCCAGTATCTGGCAGACACCCCCCCAGTCACACCGACCCACTGCCATTTCTAGCACCGATAAATGTCTCTGCAACCCTAGTGAGGAGGACCACCATGATACACCCCCCCCCCATGCTACCTCAGCATTTTACTGGACCACATGCACCTGCTCACATGACATCACATGGGAATATCCCAGCATGCAGCAGTCACATGGTATCACATGGGAATATCCCAGCATGCAGCAGTCACATGACATCACATGGGAATATCCCAGCATGCAGCAGTCACATGACATCACATGGGAATATCCCAGCATGCAGCAGTCACATGATATCACATGGGAATATCCCAGCATGCAGCAGTCACATGACATCACATGGGAATATCCCAGCATGCAGCAGTCACATGGTATCACATGGGAATATCCCAGCATGCAGCAGTCACATGATATCACATGGGAATATCCCAGCATGCAGCAGTCACATGACATCACATGGGAATATCCCAGCATGCAGCAGTCACATGGTATCACATGGGAATATCCCAGCATGCAGCAGTCACATGACATCACATGGGAATATCCCAACATGCAGCAGTCACATGACATCACATGGGAATATCCCAACATGCAGCAGTCACATGGTATCACATGGGAATATCTCAGCATGCAGCAGTCACATGACATCACATGGGAATATCCCAGCATGCACCTGCTCACATGACATCACATGGGAATATCCCAGCATGCAGCAGTCACATGGTATCACAGATAATTTCCCAGCATGCAGCAGGCACATGGTATCACGGATAATTTCCCAGCATGCAGCAGGCACATGGTATCCCGGACACCAGGCATGCTGCGCCGAGAACCCCACATGCGCTGTGCCGAAACCCACGCATCCCGGACACCAGGCATGCTGCGCCGAGAACCCCACATGCGCTGTGCCGAAACCCACGCATCCCGGACACCAGGCATGCTGCGCCGAGAACCCCACATGCCCTGTGCCGAAACCCACGCATCCCGGACACCAGGCATGCTGCGCCGAGAACCCCACATGCCCTGTGCCGAAACCCACGCATCCCGGACACCAGGCACGCTTCGCCGAGAACCCCACATGCGCTGTGCCGAAACCCACGCATCCCGGACACCAGGCATGCTGCGCCGAGAACCCCACATGCGCTGTGCCGAAACCCACGCATCCCGGACACCAGGCACGCTTCGCCGAGAACCCCACATGCGCTGTGCCGAAACACACGCACGCACCCCGGACACCAGGCATGCTGATCCGAGAACCCCACACGTGCTGTGCCAAAACGCACGCACCCTGGACACCAGGCACGCTGCGCCGAGAACCCCACAGGCGCTGTGCCGAAACACACGCACGCACCCCGGACACCAGGCATGCTGCGCCGAGAACCCCACACACGCTGTACCGAAACGCACGCACTCTGGACACCAGGCACGCTGATCCGAGAACCCCACACGCGCTGTGCCGAAACCCACGCACCCCGGACACCAGGCATGCTGCGCCGAGAACCCCACACGCGCTGTGCCGAAACCCACGCATCCCGGACACCAGGCACGCTTCGCCGAGAACCCCACAAGCGCTGTGCCGAAACCCACGCACCCCAGACACCAGGCACGCTTCGCCGAGAACCCCACATGCGCTGTGCCGAAACGCACGCACTCTGGACACCAGGCACGCTGCGCCGAGAACCCCACATGCGCTGTGCGAAACCCACGCACCCCGGACACCAGGCATGCTGCGCCGAGAACCCCACACGCACTGTGCCAAAACCCACGCACACCGGACACCAGGCACGCTACGCCGAGAACCCCACACACGCTGTACCGAAACGCACGCACCCCGGACACCAGGCATGCTGATCCGAGAACCCCACACGCACTGTGCCGAAACCCACGCACCCCGGACACCAGGCACGCTGCGCCGAGAACCCCACACGCACTGTGCCAAAACCCACGCACACCGGACACCAGGCACGCTGATCCGAGAACCCCACACGTGCTGTGCCGAAACGCACGCACCCTGGACACCAGGCACGCTGATCCGAGAACCCCACACGCGCTGTGCCGAAACGCACGCACTCTGGACACCAGGCACGCTGCGCCGAGAACCCCACAAGCGCTGTGCCGAACCCACGCACCCCGGACACCAGGCACGCTGCACCGAGAACCCCACACGCGCTGTGCCGAAACCCACGCACCCCGGACACCAGGCACGCTGCGCCGAGAACCCCACACGCCCTGTGCCGAAACCCACGCATCCCGGACACCAGGCACGCTTCGCCGAGAACCCCACAGGCGCTGTGCCGAAACCCACGCACCCCGGACACCAGGCACGCTGCGCCGAGAACCCCACACGCGCTGTGCCGAAACCCACGCACCCCGGACACCAGGCATGCTGCGCCGAGAACCCCACATGCGCTGTGCCGAAACCCACGCACCCCAGACACCAGGCACGCTGTGCCAATTGACTTCACCCAGGATACTGCGCCAAACTACCAGCAATCAGTACACAAATCATGTTGCGCAGAACTACATACACTCAGAACACCAGGCACGCTGCGACAACGAACTACACCCAGAACACATGCCATGCTGTGCAGAACTACACGCACCCCAGACACCAGGCACGCTATGCCAACACAATACAACCAGAACACCAGGCAAACCACACTACAGGGACATAAGATGAAACGCACGGCAGACACACGACGTGAAAACGCACGGCAGACGTACGTCGCGAAAACGCACGGCAGACAAACGTCGTGAAAATGCACGGCAGACGCACGACGTGAAAACGCATGGCAGTCGCACGACGTGACAACGCACGGCAGACGCACGACGTGACAACGCACGGCAGACGCACGACGTGACAACGCACGGCAGACGCACGACGTGACAACGCACGGCAGACGCACGACGTGACAACGCACGGCAGACGCACGACGTGAAAACGCACGACAGACGCACGACGTGAAAACGCACGGCAGACGCACGACAGGCGCATCACACTGCAATAAGTGTGACAAGTAATGACAATAAAGATTTCCCATGCATCGCAGAGCAACACATTACACACTGTAACATGTGACACCGTGCACCTTTACACGTAGCACATAAACCACACCCACACCTTGCACACATCACAAGCCGCGGGGCTCCGGAGCCATCGATGGTGCTGAAACATAGTATTCATTACCAAACACAGCCAGACTGAAGAAAAAAAATAATCACTGCGAAAAAAAAAGCCTCATCGTTTTAAAATAAATTAGGAAACATAAAATTTCACCAAAAAAATAAATAACGAGACTTTTTGCTGCAGATAAAAATAATAAACGGTTTATTAGATATTGGATTAAAACGGGAATATTTTTAACATTGCAGCCTATGGGATTCTCCTGAATAAACCTGTCGAATTAAACCACCAAACATCAGGGTTAGGGTTAGAGTTAGAATTTCTAACCCTGATTTTCGGCGATTCGTTCGACAGGTTTAATCCGGTGAATCCTACAGGTTTCAATGGAAATAAAATCCGTTTTTTTTCAGTTTCGAATGGTTCGTTCCGCTTTTTCATTTCGGTTTTATCGTTATGCCACCGCGATTCGTATTTTTGGACCGATCTGAAAACTCTGAATGCTTCCGAAATACGAATGGGGTGATTTTCGTCTGAATTTGGAACGAAATGAAATGCACATGTGTATTATTATACTTTATTTATATAGCGCCGGCATATTCCGCAGTGCTGAGTCAATTGCAGCCCCCGCCTCCCCCAGGGCACTCGCAGCACTTACCTTGCAGATGCGTAGTGAGCTGGAAGTAGATGGCAGTCCCTACTGTGCCCGTCCTCTCCACCAGGACGTAGTACCAGTGCTGCCACAGGGGCAGAGGCATGACCAGCTGGCACCCGGCGGGGCTGGAGCAGTCCTGGCTCGAGGAATTGTGCAGAGGGGGAGCCTTTGCGCGTAGACGCAGAAGAAGAGGACAGCTTTCTGTAGGACGAGGCCCAGCTCGGCAGCCCAGGAGGTGAACGCGCAGTGCAGAGGTGAACTGGGGGATGAAGACCCTGCAGGGAGAGCAGACAGGAATGTGTCCCATAAATGACCCGCACACCTCCTGCCGGGGACCGAGACTGCAGGAGGTTTGCGTCAAATCCAAGATGGTCGAAGAAATGTTAGTTAATCGGCATAACTTCCATATATTCAATAATGACACCCTGCCGGGTAATAGAGAGGCCGGACCACTGCGGCTTCACACCCGTCCTAAGGTGGACAACCTGGACTAGAAGCCAGAAACGTCTGTCCACCTGGATTCACCTCAGCAAGAGGTAGGCAATGCCAAGGTTTAGCTGATCAATGAACAGGTCACCATATTGTGACGTACAATCCAAAACACGTTCCCCGGCCAACACAATGACATGCACAGAGTCAGCCAATGGCCGATCTCCCCACTGGAGACACGAGATTCTGAATGAGAAGCCTAAGAAATGGGGCTCACTGTGATCAAATCATACCGGTCCACCATGCCTTACCTATCCCAGCATGTCTTACCAGTTCCACTCCACCTTACTGGTCCCACCACGCCTTTGCCTGTTCCCCTGGGCTTGGTAATCACTGCTGGACCTCCTGATGAAGGATTAGTCCCTGTAAGGACCCAGGAGATCTGCTGAGCACACCCCGACACACCTCACCGGACACAGAGCAGGATTAGACGCATGTCCAGAGGAACCATCGCGGAGAAGCACCCACACACAGTGCCTCCACCAGTACCGGCCCCTCGGCAAATACAGCTTTAACACATTGATTTTGTGGATAAACCTGTGCTGGGTTTGCAGGCGTTCGGTTCCATGAGAGGAGGGGAGGTTTACGGATTGTATGAATAAAAGATGAAAGGGTTAAACACTGTGTTGCAGCCTCCTCTGCTCGTATTTACCCAGGGACCCGTGCGGTGTATAACCCGCCATGGACATGATATGGAGAGCGCTGCTCCACCCGGCGCCGAGTCTGGAAACGAACGCTACGAAAGGGACAGAAAAGCGTTTTATATTTTCATGGAATTCCCATCACGGAAAGCACCGGAACATCGCGTCCCTCCCACGGCTTATGGTGCGCGGAGCCTCATCCTGACCCAAAAACATCCACAACTACCCTGGAGACTGAGCCCAGGTTCACCCTCCCTCAGGTTAATAACCCGGGAGAGTCACAACTACCCTGGAGACTGTGTTATGTATTGAACGTCCCGTTTCCTGCTCTGACCTCTGACCTGGATATGATTCCTCACACACACAGCTTGCAGTGTCTTCATTTCTACACATGAAACATGGTGTCAGAAGTAACTAGAATCCGGCCGGAGCCTCTTGTCTGGAGCTCGGCAGCTTTGGGAAACTACACAGGTTTGTGTACTGTGGTGTTTCATGTGTAGAAATGAAGACACTGCAAGCTGTGTGTGTGAGGAATCATGTCATAGAACTGCCTCCAGGTCAGAGGTCAGAGCAGGAAACAGGAAGTGTAAGCACAATCCATACATTACATCTCCCTTTTTTTACATTCAATAAAAACTATGTAAACAATGAACCTAAAACAGATCCGGAGCCGTCTGAATCATGGCATGCGGAGTGACTGGGAGCTACACCACAGACTGAGTCTATCCGGCGGTCTGGAGACTCGACCGCTACGCAAGGCCACAGAGATTCTGCCTGGGGAAGGTCGTGCGGCTCCAGTAGGCATTGATACAGAGACGCCCTCCCTCCTGGCTGGGGTGTTCGGCACAGATGAACGTGAAGGTACATGTGGCTGTATTATGTCATTCTCAATGTATCCTTCTGAAAGGACAGCAGTATTCTCTCCGCTTTGCGGATGTGGTCCAGGAGGACTAGGGGCATTGAGCACCTCGGGAGGAGCGCGTGCAGGAGGCACATAGGCTTGTACGGGGAGCCGCTCCTCTCCTCTCAAGTCCACCCGATTGTGGCGGTAGAGACTGCTGTCTACATCCACAAGATATGAGCGACGGGCAACACACTGAACACAGGAACCCAGTCTCCAGCGACCAGTCCTGTCACCAGGAAGTGGCTTCATACGGATTGACTCTCCAATGCTTAGCAGACCCATCATAAGACAGTTTGGCGATCTGTTTCCTCCTCCGCAGTTTCTCTAGGACACCTGTAACCACACAAGGTTCAAGTAATTTGTTGGCCACAGGCAATGAAGTTTTCAGTCTCCTTGACAGTCTTAGTCCACAGTTCACAAACCTGTGTAGTTTCCCAAAGCTGCCGAGCTCCAGACAAGAGGCTCAGGCCGGATTCTAGTTACTTCTGACACCATGTTTCATGTGTAGAAATGAAGACTCTGCAAGCGGCTTGTGTGAGGAACCATGTTGGATCATAGAACTGCCTCCAGGTCTAGGGTTCCCACCCGTACGGTTTTGACCCGTACTGTCCGGGTTTCGAGTCATGTGTACAGGTTTCAGATTCCCTGCCACCCGGACACATGACTCGGCTGGGACACATGACTGTCTGCCTTCCACATGTTTGCCGCGATCCTCTGGACCGAGCGGCTATTAGCAGCTGCACAGTGGGAGAGGTTTGTGCTGCCCCTTCATTAATCACTCGCGCTGCCTGTGTGCGAGTGAGAGAAGGAAGCTCCACCCAGTGAGTATAGCTGTGGGCCAGTTCCCCCCTCCTCTTCTACCTGGCTGTGCAGCATCCCAGTCCTCTCCGCGGTGGCCCCTCCCCCCCATCCCAGCAGCAGCAGCTCCTCTCTTGATATACAGGCATAGAGCTTGTAAAGGGAGGCTCTAGCTGTTTACAGTGTAAATACCAGTCTGCCAGCCATATTACCAGTCTGCCATGCATAATACCAGTCTGCCAGCCATATTACCAGTCTGCCATGCATAATACCAGTCTGCCAGCCATATTACCAGTCTGCCATGCACAATACCAGTCTGCCAGCCATATTACCAGTCTGTCAAGCATAATACCAGTCTGCCAGCTATATTACCAGTCTGCCATGCACAATACCAGTCTGCCAGCCATATTACCAGTCTGCCATGCACAATACCAGTCTGCCAGCCATATTACCAGTCTGTCAAGCATAATACCAGTCTGCTAGCTATATTACCAGTCTGCCATGCACAATACCAGTCTGCCAGCCATATTACCAGTCTGCCATGCACAATACCAGTCTGCCAGCCATATTACCAGTCTGCCATGCACAATACCAGTCTGCCAGCCATATTACCAGTCTGCCATGCATAATACCAGTCTGCCAGCCATATTACCAGTCTGCCAGCCATATTACCAGTCTGCCATGCACAATACCAGTCTGCCAGCCATATTACCAGTCTGCCATGCACAATACCAGTCTGCCATGCTTAGTACCAGTCTGCCAGCCATATTACCAGTCTGCCATGCATAATACCAGTCTGCCAGTCATATTACCAGTCTGCCATGCACAATACCAGTCTGACAGCCATATTACCAGTCTGCCATGCATACCAGTCTGACAGCCATATTACCAGTCTGCCATGCACAAAACCAGTCTGACAGCCATATCACCAGTCTGCCATGCACAATACCAGTCTGCCAGCCATATTACCAGTCTGCCATGCACAATACCAGTCTGCCATCCACAATACCAGTCTGCCAGCCATATTACCAGTCTGCCATGCACAATACCAGTCTGCCATGCATAATACCAGTGTGTCATACATAGTACCAGTGTGCCTAAACACCAGCCTGCCAAGCATACCACGTGTCATTATATATACGCATAAAGTAAATATACGCATAATGTATACACTACAAAAAAAATGACCACCCAAGCCCAACACTAGAATGTTCGGCTTGAAGAAAAGGTGGCAACCCTATCCAGGTCAGAGGTCAGAACAGGAAACAGGAAGTATAAGCATAATCAATACATAACATGTGGCCTGTTCCAAGACTGTTCCTTGTGGATTTTCTTTTTTCTATTTGAGAGCTCAGAGGCTTCCTGGCAATATGGCTGCAATGAATTGCAAACCTCCCCCAGAGGAGATGAGAATGAGTGGAGATTGGAGCAGCAACTGGGAATCTTTCAGAGCTGAATTTGAAGATTATTACCTGGCTACAGGATTGAATGCGAAATCTGCAGCAGTGCAGGCAGCAACTCTGAGGAGAGTGACGGGCAGTGAATGCAGGCAGCGTCTCTGAGGAGAGTGACGGGCAGTGAATGCAGGCAGCGTCTCTGAGGAGAGTGACGGGCAGTGAATGCAGACAGCGTCTCTGAGGAGAGTGACGGGCAGTGAATGCAGACAGCGTCTCTGAGGAGAGTGACGGGCAGTGAATGCAGACAGCGTCTCTGAGGAGAGTGACGGGCAGTGAATGCAGGCAGCGTCTCTGAGGAGAGTGACGGGCAGTGAATGCAGACAGCGTCTCTGAGGAGAGTGACGGGCAGTGAATGCAGACAGCGTCTCTGAGGAGAGTGACGGGCAGTGAATGCAGGACAGCGTCTCTGAGGAGAGTGACGGGCAGTGAATGCAGACAGCGTCTCTGAGGAGAGTGACAGGCAGTGAATGCAGACAGCGTCTCTGAGGAGAGTGACGGGCAGTGAATGCAGGCAGCGTCTCTGAGGAGAGTGACAGGCAGTGAATGCAGACAGCGTCTCTGAGGAGAGTGACGGGCAGTGAATGCAGGCAGCGTCTCTGAGGAGAGTGACGGGCAGTGAATGCAGGCAGCGTCTCTGAGGAGAGTGACGGGCAGTGAATGCAGGCAGCGTCTCTGAGGAGAGTGACGGGCAATGAATGCAGGCAGCGTCTCTGAGGAGAGTGACGGCGGGCAGTGAATGCAGGCAGCGTCTCTGAGGAGAGTGACGGGCAATGAATGCAGGCAGCGTCTCTGAGGAGAGTGACGGGCAGTGAATGCAGGCAGCGTCTCTGAGGAGAGTGACGGGCAGTGAATGCAGGCAGCGTCTCTGAGGAGAGTGACGGGCAGTGAATGCAGACAGCGTCTCTGAGGAGAGTGACGGGCAGTGAATGCAGGCAGCGTCTCTGAGGAGAGTGACGGGCAGAGAATGCAGACAGCGTCTCTGAGGAGAGTGACGGGCAGTGAATGCAGGCAGCGTCTCTGAGGAGAGTGACGGGCAGTGAATGCAGACAGCGTCTCTGAGGAGAGTGACGGGCAGTGAATGCAGGCAGCGTCTCTGAGGAGAGTGACGGGCAGTGAATGCAGGCAGCAACTCTGAGAGTGACGGGCAGTGAATGCAGGCAGCGTCTCTGAGGAGAGTGACGGGCAGTGAATGCAGACAGCGTCTCTGAGGAGAGTGACGGGCAGTGAATGCAGGCAGCGTCTCTGAGGAGAGTGACGGGCAGTGAATGCAAACAGCGTCTCTGAGGAGAGTGACGGGCAGTGAATGCAGACAGCGTCTCTGAGGAGAGTGACGGGCAGTGAATGCAGGCAGCGTCTCTGAGGAGAGTGACGGGCAGTGAATGCAGGCAGCAACTCTGAGAGTGACGGGCAGTGAATGCAGGCAGCGTCTCTGAGGAGAGTGACGGGCAGTGAATGCAGACAGCGTCTCTGAGGAGAGTGACGGGCAGTGAATGCAGGCAGCGTCTCTGAGGAGAGTGACAGGCAGTGAATGCAGACAGCGTCTCTGAGGAGAGTGACGGGCAGTGAATGCAGGCAGCGTCTCTGAGGAGAGTGACGGGCAGTGAATGCAGGCAGCGTCTCTGAGGAGAGTGACGGGCAGTGAATGCAGGCAGCGTCTCTGAGGAGAGTGACGGGCAGTGAATGCAGACAGCGTCTCTGAGGAGAGTGACGGGCAGTGAATGCAGGCAGCGTCTCTGAGGAGAGTGACGGGCAGTGAATGCAGGCAGCGTCTCTGAGGAGAGTGACGGGCAGTGAATGCAGGCAGCGTCTCTGAGGAGAGTGACGGGCAGTGAATGCAGACAGCGTCTCTGAGGAGAGTGACGGGCAGTGAATGCAGACAGCGTCTCTGAGGAGAGTGACGGGCAGTGAATGCAGGCAGCGTCTCTGAGGAGAGTGACAGGCAGTGAATGCAGACAGCGTCTCTGAGGAGAGTGACGGGCAGTGAATGCAGACAGCGTCTCTGAGGAGAGTGACAGGCAGTGAATGCAGACAGCGTCTCTGAGGAGAGTGACTGGCAGTGAATGCAGACAGCGTCTCTGAGGAGAGTGACAGGCAGTGAATGCAGACAGCGTCTCTGAGGAGTGACGGGCAGTGAATGCAGACAGCGTCTCTGAGGAGAGTGACGGGCAGTGAATGCAGACAGCGTCTCTGAGGAGAGTGACAGGCAGTGAATGCAGACAGCGTCTCTGAGGAGAGTGACGGGCAGTGAATGCAGACAGCGTCTCTGAGGAGAGTGACGGGCAGTGAATGCAGACAGCGTCTCTGAGGAGAGTGACAGGCAGTGAATGCAGACAGCGTCTCTGAGGAGAGTGACAGGCAGTGAATGCAGACAGCGTCTCTGAGGAGAGTGACGGGCAGTGAATGCAGACAGCGTCTCTGAGGAGAGTGACAGGCAGTGAATGCAGGCAGCAACTCCGAGAAGAGTGACGGGCAGTGAATGCAGGCAGCAACTCCGATGTACACAGCATGCGATGTTTCAGACTGTTCTGGATCTGTTTTAGGTTCATTGTTTACAAAGTTTGTATTGAATGTAAAAAAAGGGAGATGTTGTGTATTGACTAGGCTTATACTTCCGGTTTCCTGTGTTCTGAGACATGTGGGAACCTCTCATATGTGGGGACCGGCGCACTTCTGGTGACGTTTCAGCTGCTCACATCAAGGAACCACCAGCAATGCGCATGCGCGCGCGTACCGCCGATTCGTCGGAGACGCTCTCGCTGCGATTACAGCCATCTGTAATGGTACTTGGGGCTGGGGAGACACAGGGTATATATAAATAAGAACTTCACAGGGACTGCTTCCTGTTATTTGCTGAAAATATCAGCAGATGGCAGGACAAACACTGTATCGCCCTTGCAGGACCTCATACAGCTGTGCTCTGCAAGCAGCCTGCGTGTGCCTGCATGAGAGCTGGGGTAACCAATCGGCGGTACGCATGCAAATTGCTGGTGGTTCCTTGATGTGAGCGGCTGAAACGTCACCGGACGTGCGCCGGTCCCCACATATGAGAGGTTCCTACATGTGCCAGAACACCTGCTCTGACCTGGAGGCAGTTCTATAATCTAACCTGATTCCTCACACACACAGCTTGCAGTGTCTTCATTTCTACACATGAAACAGACTGAGCCCAGGTTCACCCTCCCACAGGTTAATAACCCAGGAGAGCCAGAACTACACTGGAGTCTGAGCCCAGGTTCCCCTTACTCACTTGTAGAGCGCCGAGCGGTTGTGAGACGGCAGCATCTGCTCAGTGATGTATCCTGGGTAAAGAACCGGAACACCGACTGCTCGCTGAACAATGAGCTGAGGCTGGAACAGGTACTGACACTCATCATGTAATCCCTACGGACACAGCAAGAGAAAGAGACAGCGAGGGTCATAGACAGAAAGAGACAGAGAAGTCAGAGACGGCGAGGGAAAGAGACAGCGAGACTCAGACGGCGAGGGAAAGAGACAGCGAGACAAAGAGACATCTTTCCGGCCAGTCTGCAGTCACATGTCATGGTGTATTGAGGCTCTGAAGCAGATTTCATTCATTTCCAGTTCATTCTGCGTTCATACACCTCTTCCTTTTACTTGGTCAAACAATCCTTCTGCTCATCTCTTATATCTACTCTGTCCTCCAACCCTAAGCGACTCTGGTCTCACTTTCTCCTCTACCCACCCGCACCTCCCCCCTCAGCTGCCTTTAGCGCTCAGGATTTGGCAGATTACATCCTAAATAAAACTCTCACTATCAGAAGCAACATCCCAACACAAACCAATAATCCACCACCTCCAATCCCAGAAGCCCCCTCTGCCACCCTCTGCCGCTTCCTCCCAGCCACTGAGGAGGAAGTCATTTTCTTACGGTCCTCCTCACATCTCACCACGTGCCCGCTCGACCCCATTCCCTCACATCTAATTCCTCCCCTCTTCTCCTCCCTCACCCCTGCTCTCACACACATCTTCAACCTATCTCTCTCCACTGGCTCCTTCCCATCTGCCTTCAAACACGCGCTAGTTACCCCTTTACTAAAGAAACAATCCCTCGATCCCAACTCTCCATCCAGCCAGCGCTACGGAACCTGTTGGCGCTTTATAAATGCTTCTACCTGTAACTACCGTCCTGTATCTCTGCTTCTGTTCACCTCTAAGCTCTTGGGAAAAACTAGTCTTCAACCGTCTCTCCCTCTTATTGTCCTCTAATGATCCCACAAGACACGGATGCGAGTATTATGCTATCTTTTCTTTACTTAAGCCGATAGCAGCAAAGAACAATCTCAAAAACAACAACAAAAGTATTTAGAGAGAAAAATACAGTTTAACAATACATATAATAGCAGGTAATGGTACAGTCCAGCTCCCTGCCGTCCAATCGTCTGGTAGACCGCTCCATAAATCATCCTGGTAACCCTTGGCTCCTCCTCTTTTCTTTGCTGCTTGCCGAGATAAGATGAGTATTGGCAGCAATGCAATACAGTTTATTGAAAAGGAAATGTTTTACTTTTCACTTATACTATTATGTAGTTATTTCATTTCTATACACACACACACACATTTATTGTGTCTTTTTGATTATTTTTCTGGTTGTTACGAGTTCATGAGTCACGTGTTAGTTGGCTTTTACTGTATTTTACATATATATGAGTTGGCTGTACTGAAGAAATTTTTTTGCACCCTGTTAGCACTGTTGTGGAAATTTTATTATGTAGACATTATACTCTAGGATGTGTGTGTTTTTATAAGTTGTCATCTGTCTCCCTGTGTTGGATGGCGAGTCAGCTAAACAAAGAACCAACAGATTTTTCCTCTGCACAGAAGAAAAAAGGAGAGTAAGTAAATTGTAAATTTTGTCTCCTGCGTTGAGGAAATTTCTGCTTGATAAAAGAACGATTTTGCTCGTTTTGTGTAAGAACGAGGTAAGTAATTTTCTGGTGTAGTTTTTTGGTGGATCTGAGCTGATTGTACAGAGACTGTATGGTGAGATTGTGACGTGTATGCTGACCAGTACAGGATATCGTTTTTGTTGTAACTTCTGTTTGTGTAACTTTTATGTTTGTAAGAGGTGATTTTGGTTTGTAGAGGCAGAATTTTGTTTTAATGTTTGTACAGGAGAAACGGCATTTAGAGTATTTTTTATACTGTTAGCCTGTAAATCAGAGGAGGTTTTTGCTCTGGTTTCGGGGGTGGGGCACAGGGAATAGAGAAACTGTTTTGTTTAATTTGGTTTCTCTATTGCTGGATTTTGGAGACACCACCTTGGTCGTCCTTTGTGTGAAAACCATGCGGCTTGGCAGCCATCTTACTTTTGTGTGAAAAAAACATGCGGCTTGGCAGCCATCTTACCTTTGTGTGAAAGACATGTGCCCTGGCAGCCATCTTGGTTAGTTTGGTGCTGCAGGTTTTTTAACAAGGAATTCAGTTTTAGATGGAGCTGATTCACTTTTAGTTTTGGTGTCTATGGAAAGCGATTAGTTTGTTTTTGCCTCAAATGTTAGTTTTTGTCCTGAAGTTATTTTTGTCTCTTTTGTAACTTTTCTATGTACGGCTTGATTTTGTTTTGAGTGTTCGGTTATGTTATAGCCGAGTGACCAGCCTGATAGGGGAATCATTGTGTGATGGTTAATGATTCTGCTTAATGTTTGTATATCTGTGGCTGTTACACTGAATTGTAGAATTGTTTGGTATAGTTAATACGGGTACTACAGTGTAGGAGGGTGGTGCTTTGTAGTTCTGTGCCAAAAGTATTGGGACAACTCATAGAGATTGATAGCAGTGTCTTTTTCATAGTAAGCATTGTAGTGTTTGTATTCCTGTACAATGGAAAGCATTTTTAAGGAAGTAGCTAAGGTACAACACACGGCGGGCATTGTTCAAGCTATGCAGGGATCTAATGATCCTTGGCGGGAGGCCAAGAATTGTGTAGCAAACCTGATAGGTAACGGAAAGTTCCGCAAACAGAAAGGAAAGTATGCTCTGATTTTTGCTGCTGGTTGGATAGCTGATAAATTTCAGGAGTCTTGTAGGCTGAAGCTGAGTTTGGAAGGAGAGATGGAAGATTTAAAAGTGGAAATTGGTAAATTGAGAGCTCTTGTTGTCCAGCAGGCAGCTGAAACTAGCACAGAGTATGAATGTACTGTGAGGTCTAATACTGAGCTGTGCAAGGAGAATGAATGTTTGTCTGAAAGCTCGACGCATGCACAGGAGGCTGTAAGGGAATTGTCTGGTCCCTGCAGCAGGACAGAAGCTGAACATTGTGCTGTAAGTATGGAGAAGTCTGAGGACTTTGGGTCAGATACTGAAACCGACTCAGGGATGGAGATGGACAATTTGTCTGACCCTGGAGTTGGAAAGGTTAATGCAATGGCGGAGGATATCTCAGGTGAGTCTGTGGTAAAAGGACTCCATTCAGATAGTGGTGTGGGATCTAGTCATGCTAGGATGGTTAGTGTTGTGCAACAAGGCCGATCACCATGTGCCCAGAGAAGGTTTTGTGCAGGAAGACAAGCTATTTGTTGCTTTGCATGCAGGGGATTTTCACATATTGCCAGGTACTGTGTGGTAACTAATGGCAACAGACACAGAGATTCTAAGTATCCCAGAACCACGGCTAGAAGTAAAGTGGTTTATTCAGCAAGGTGGGGTAATGGTCCCAGACATGGATCTTTGCAAAGGAATAGAAGCCAGGAACAGCCAAGGTCATGGATCCAGGAAACAGATTTAAAATCCCAATATGAACGGCTGAAATGTGAAAATGTGAAGCTTAGAGAGGAAAGAGATCGCCTCTGGGAATTCAGCAGAGTTCCTAATTTTGGGTTCCAGAAAAGGGGAAATGAAGAAATGTTATTGAGGTCTTTCTAAACTATTTTACTGTTTGTATTTTTGCAGGAAAAAAAAGGAAAAAAATGGAACTTTTAAACTTAATTCAAATGTAATTCAAATGTGACTTTTTCCTTTCGCTGGAAACCTGTTTGGGGACCTTATTGTAATGTTAAATCCTGTTTCTATGGTAATATAAAGGTGGCTGGGGACTGGACTGTTTCAGGCATTGATGTGTTAATTCAGTCCTATACAATTGTGTGTTCTAAGGGTTTTTTGTTTTGTTTTTGGTGTTTGCATTGAGTCTTGGTTTTAAGTTAAAAGTTACTTTTTACTGAATCTCAATGTATATAGCAAGACGTCCTGTAACTGAAGTTTCTGGTAGAGAGTGTACTTCAGTTGTGTTTTTTTATGTTATTGTTTTGAGTTTTAGAACTTTGCTGCGTTTTGCATAGCATCGCATTACGGTTGGTTTTGCAGTAGAAAAGAAAGGATTTGGTTTTAAAACTTTATTTTTATATTTACTACGTCAAAGCGGATTGTGCAAGCGAGAATAACACGCTTTTATTGGTTTAGAGTTGCTTTGCGCAGAGAGAAGGTCATTTTACATTCAGACTGTTAGTTTCTGTTTTGAGAAGTTTTTTTCATTTGGTGACAGTGATTCATGTGTTGTAATGAGACATCGTACAGCTAGGAAATAGACAGCAGAAGGCTATCCCCATTTAACAAATGTATACTGAGAGAAGCCACATTGTTCTGTAGAGAAAGAGGATAGTCGTTGTGCTGTGCGGTTTAGTCTGGCGACGCAGTGTACGGGCGTACAGCGTATACGTTTGTGTATGCATACACTGTGAGGGGTAGAGAACATAATTCAGGGGGGGTAATCTGTTGTTGTTGACTAATCATTTGGGGCATAGTTCTGTTACCAGACCTGTTGGGACAACAAGCCATAGAGTTACACGTTGCCTCGGTTAGGGTCTCTAGTTGGGGGACTATAGTGGATATAGTCTGACAATCCACCGTGAAAGAGGACACCAGTCGGGGCTTTCCTAAATTGGTGCAGGGTTTTCCCTGGACGCAGGGGTAAGACGAAAAGCCGATTCGATTTGAAATCGCCATGGGCAATGTGCCGTCCATGCAAAGGGAAGGAAAGCGAGGCTTTCCCACAGTCAGACGGCTGCGCAGCACATGAAATCTAGTTTTGGGGCGAAGGCCATGAAACCCCATTTAAAGAATGGGCATAGATGGTCAAGGGTACTGCTTGGGGTATCCCTCTGGAGGGGACATTTGACGCCTAGAGATGGGAGAAATTCATAACTGAGTTTAAACCCAGACTCTGGACGGCAAAGACCTTAGATTAGCTCAGATGTAGCTTCAGAAGTCTTTTAAGGTAAACATGACAGGGTATACAGAAGGCGGGTTTCAGTCCGGAAGAGAACCGCATTATGTACACCTGGCCTGAGGGGATAGCCGCGATTGGTAATCCAATGATGGGAAGCGGAAGAGGCTCTTACTGGGCTAACTCTGCTAAGGCAGGCTGGATCCACTAACACTGGATCTGTTGTAGTTTCCTCGGATGGTTTCTCTTATGACCAATGTAACTAACTTTGCTCTCTCCAGTTTTTTTTGTGTTTTTTACATTCCAAGGTAACACCTAACATGGACACGTCTTCATCAGGGGTCGGTGACTGGTCCCTCGAATACAGTTGCAAGAATGAAGATCGTGTTAGATTAGTGGGTCCCAATCGATCCAGGGGTGGTATGTGGATGACTTTGGTACTTTGATGTCCCACACGGGAGGTTGTTTTTTATCGGCAATACTGTATCATTCTTAACCATCTGGGGCCCACAGGTAATAAGGCTAACAAGGAGAAAGTACAGTTTTGCAAGGAAAAGGTTTATCTTTTTAGGACATTGTATCTCTCAGGGTACCCGACATTAATCACCCAGAGAGTAAAGACATTAAGTGGCTCTAACACCCACTAAACTGACTCTAAAGACGATGCACCATTTTTGAACACTCAGCGTCTCTTCTTCCTGTTATGAAGGAGGAAGAGAAGGGGGGAGATAATGGTGTGAAAAACGTAAATTTTCCAACTTTTACTAACTATTCTAACCTCTCAACCTCTAAATCAAATTTTCAACCTAGTAGGGAAACACTTTGAGGACCATCATGATTGCTTTTCCTTGATGAGCTCCAAAAAAGTCCACCAGGTCCGGGAGTCTCTTCCCAGACCCAAACTCAATAACCAGTGTTCATTCTAGTCAACCAGGTGATTGGATCATGCTAAAGAAACATCCGAGGACAGGACTAGAGGCGAGATATCGTGGGCCATTCCAGGTGCTGCAGACGACGCCAACCTCCCTGAAGTTCGAGGGACGAGACAACTGGATCCACGCCGGTCACTGCAAGAAGTTTCTCAAATACGTCAAAGAGTGAAGAGTATCATTTTCTTTATTTGTTTAGTTTAGTTCTTAGTCTTAGGTACATTTCCCTCGCTAACAAGGGCCACAAGGAGACATTTGTAATAGTAACTCTGACTCCTGTCGTTCGCTTGTTTAAATTCTTGTGCGGTGTTGTAGTGAGGGAGCTCACCAAGGAAACAACGACAGTAGAGCGTCCAAGGGGGGGGATTTACAAGGGTCAGGTCCACACTGATGGGAGAGCAGGGCAGAAGTGGTGCTATAGCTAGTGAGGGTTGGAATCTTTTTTTAAAGCTTTGGGAAGCTTCGGGGGTTTCTTGTTTTCCATTGGATCCTGGCTAAAGGTAATGGGAGTATAAATACTTATGGTGTTTCTGTCTCTATTCCTTCTATATCCGGAGTGAGATGTTCCTGATGTCTAATCGACCGAGTTACCGAAGCCCCGAACAGATGAAGACGCCCAGAGGACCAACCCATGGACCGGATACAGAGGATTTCAGAAACCGACCGAGTTACCAGAGCCTGAACAGATGAGAACACTCAGAAGATCAACCCATGGACCGGATACAGAGGATTTCAGACCGACCCACGATCGGCGCAACCCACCACCTTCATGTCCTCCCTCTGAGTCACCTCCCCTAAAGCAGATTCTACGTGTCAAGTTCTACGTGTCAAGATTTGTTTAAGATTTGCCAAAAAAAATGGCAATGTCGAGATTTGGTTTTAGATTTGCTATCCAGTGTCAAGATTGGTTTTTGCTTTATGATCCACGTGTCAAGATTTGTTTTAACACTTGCTTTAAGATTCGGCGTGTCAAGATGGACTGTCTGTTGTTTTCTATCATGTGTTTGGCTTTTTGCATTCAGAACTTTACAAGAGGAACTGTTTCTTTCCAAGAAAGATCGAGATTCATCGAGGGACACTGGGGAGCAAATGACAAAGAGGAGGGACTGTTGTGGAAATTTTATTATGTGGACATTATACTCAAGGATGTGTGTGTTTTTATAAGTTGTCATCTGTCTCCCTGTGTTGGATTTGAATGTGGTTTTAAATCCAAGCCAGCGGCGGACATTATACTCTAGGATGAGGTGTGTACAGGGGGCCGGTCCATCATTCTAGTCCACTACTCTGTCCTTTTGATATGTAAATGTAATTACTGGACAAACTTGTTTTCTGTTGTATAGTCAGTGGCCACTGGGCATTGTCCTATTGTGTAATAAATGAAACTGACCAGAAGCCAGGGGGGCTCTTGGCTCACTTGTGTGACGGGGGGCCTGACCCGACATGGCACAGAAGGGGTGTGAGCTACTTGAGCAGTTAAGAGACATGACCCATGGATGTATAAACAAAACAAAACAGTACTATATACAGCAAGGGACCAGAACACCACAATGAAACAAAAAACCTGAGCACTAGAATAAAACCATAGACCTGAACTAAATAAACAGATGAACAACCAAGGACCTGGGAAACTATAGGAAGAAAGACATAAGAGAACTAAACACTAGAGTAACATGAGTGAAAACATAAACCTGTTTAAACCTGGAAAATAAACATGAAATGCAAACATAAATACAAAACAGGACCGTATCAACAAAACAGAATGAATAACCAAGACCTGGGAGATATTAAACAGATGTAAACACAGAACTGGCGGAGGAGTAAACCCAAAACCTGAAAGTAAAGTAATAAAGGGTAACTTGAACACATACAGGAGAACCTGAGTAACAGATCCCTACCAGAACTGCAAAGTATGTGAATAAGGATCAAGGAGATCAAGGCTTGGAACAAAGCAGACTGAAACATCAGAATGAGGCAGCGCCCTTCTTAGGGCGATGCCTGCCTATATAGGCCATGACTAAATGAGAATAGGTCCAGGTGAGGTCCAGCCTTGGACGTGAACCAAATGTCCAGAACTAAATACAACTTCCATGGAAGCCAGAGGGGGCGCCAGAGACCCAGGACGTGACAACTTGGGACTTGGCTCTCTTGGTCAGATGAACTCCAGCTAGAAACAACATGTGTGTGTCTGGGTCTCTTTACTGCCCGCGTTCAGGTACATATGCCAGGGATAGCGCAGAGCTGCTTGTAAGTGCAGCGGATCAAACTACATTAGGGGATTGATAGTAGATTAATTTCTACGACAGCACGGTTTCTTCTCCGGAGAGAGGAGTCTCTCTCCGACGGTTACCAATGCTTTTTCCACACACATCCCCGCAACGTCTTCGGGGGAGGCGCGGCTTTCGCGCTGGTGGATTCTCTGAGGTAAACGCTCGTGGCTCGCGCAGAGTGTCGTGGTCAGTTCCCTCAGACGAGTAGCGGTGTTCGTGAGGCGGCAGGTTACTCTTCCTTCAATAATGTTAGCCCAAAAATTATTTATGTCTAATCCGGCCCTGCCAACCTCCCCTGGTGCCATTGTATCTATGCCCCATGTACATAATTCGGCAGACGCACTTATGGCGCGTCTCGCACCACTGCTCTGAGGTAGAGCTTGCGGCGGTTCGCGCACGCGTGGAACGCTGCGGCTTGTTGCCTCGGGAAATTTCCATTAAAATTAAATAAAATGTAAAATAAGTAATTGAAATAAATAAAATAAATCTATAAGTGGTTTATGACTGGCCCAAACCTGCCTGTTGCCCCAGGTGCCCTTATTTTTATGCCCACGATTTCTTTCCTCAAACTTGGAGTATAATATGGTTAAAATATCTAGAATCTCTCAGTCAGACGTTCATTTATAATTTCCCCAACTTCAGATAGATTTTTATCTAGTGATTCCTGACAGGATAATGAGGTCCCTGAGACTTCAATGAGCGAGAAGAGCAACTCCCAAAAATTATCCCTCATAAAACGTACGTCTACCCGTACTTGAAATGAATTTCCACAGCACATCACTGTGACGAAAAAAGGGGCCAGTTAACTCCGGCTGACAAAGAAAGTGGAAGCGCGCTAGAGGAGCAAAGATACCGACAGCTCCTCAGAACATTCTAGAGAGGAAGCAATGTCAGATTCTGAGGTGAATTCCTCTGACCCGGAGTACGATCCGGTCTCCTCTCCTGAGGTGTCAGATTCTGTTTCCTCACCTGATTCCACTGATTCTAAACACCGGTTATTGACCCGGTAGATGCTCTAAGAAATTCAATGTTTGTACCAGAGCAATTAATACATCCATGGTCAGTGGAATGGACACACATAGAGCATGTGGCTCGTTATATAGAACAGCATATCCGTATGCCAATGGATAAACAAACGAGAAGTAATTTGAGCACTGAGTGTCCAGCCCCAACTTTGTCACATAAGCTTAATGTAACCCCGAGTTAGATCCGGAAACTATTCACATCCTTAACGAGTCAAATTGGTCCCGAAAAAGAGGAGTAGAGGCCACCTTAAGGTGTGTCATGATGAATTGTTTGATTTTGTAGGTCTATTGGCAAAAATTAATGGATTCGATTGGGGTTTTTCCTCACTAATGAAAACCAGACCTGTTTGAACACAGGGGCTGAGTACAGAGATTAGTCTGTGTTTATGGTAACATAACACAACTTTATCGAGCGAAAAGGAGACGCTCAATTCTCCTCAGGATCGACCCTAAGGTGGCGACCTTAGCGCATAATAAACTGTTGGTGCTATATAAATGATAATAATAATGAGCCTGGTCCCAGCGCTGAGGGTCAGTTGTTTGAAGTAGGCATCGTCAAGGAGATGACCGAATATACAAGGTCCTTCTTGACCACAGGTAAGATGAAGGCTAATATCAGGAAAGCTTTCTCGAAAAGGTTTTTCGTCAAACCTTATTCCACCTCAAGAGGCTCTGTTCTGTTTCTCCATCAAAGCACTGAGAATGTGACCTCTTAACTTACTGTTGTGATGAGATGGCGATAACTCCCAGTTTTAGATTAATTACAGACAGTGACTCAATCCAGATGACACCTTGAAGATCTGTTGAAGTTTTATTCCAAAACTGTAGAAAATCCACAACAATATTCATTGGATAGGTCAAAAAATCATAGTGAATCTGAGTCCATAAGGCTTGCAAAGGATTACTGGGAAGAGAACAAGGGTGGAGCTATCTGGACAGGAAATCCCTGCACCATGAGGAGGGGAGGAGAGAAGCCCAGGGGTAGATAAGACATGTGCAATTCTTAAAGGCATATCACAAGGCATGTGAAACATGACACTCCCCGTCAAAATCTATGATTTTTATAATTAAATAACTTTAGTCAAAGTTCAAAAACAAGTAAGTGAAGATTTTTTTCCAGGAACATCTGAAAAACAAGAGGGAAGGGAAGAACAAGAGAAAATAATGCAACATTAACAATTCTTGGATCTTGATGGTCCAGGCTGTGACAAGAACAGTCAGTGAGTCCATCTTCAGAGGGGAAGGCAGCAACATGCACCAATCCTTCTTACCTCCCTTTGTTTCAAATTGATGAGTTATGAGGCTTGTCTTCCTCTTTGGGCAGAAGGAGTACAAGTTCCTTTATAGGCCTGAAGTGAAGTGTGGAGAATCTTCTTTCATGAATAAGTTGTAAAGTTCTCTGGTCTAGTAGCATAGAGTCCAGGATTTTTCTTGCAACTCCAATCATGCGTTCCCAAGAGTCTCCCATGTGAAAGGAGTGAGGTGGGTCGAATTCCCATTTACACTTGTTGTAATTCAAGAAGTTCAGTATCTTTTCTGGTCGAGAGGCCTCCTGAATTGTGGGGGGGGGGCCTTTACAGATGTGACATTCTTTGTTCGTGTCAGAGCCGTTTGTAAACTGATGAGCAATGTGAATAAGGCGTGCAATGGCTTGTACAACAGAAGACCACTTAGAAAAGCATTCAAAACGGTGAGGATTCAGCCTTACCCTTTCTTTCACAGAGGTGTTGAGTGTAACAGCTCTAATTTCTTTATCAGATTCCGGTTCAACCAGTTCAAAGATAGAATTTGTAGAACTTGAGATGAGGTCTTCATTCAAGAGTATTGGTGGGGATAGCCATAATGTGTCCAGAAATGCAGTGGCAGGTACTGCACGAGTGCCTCGATTAGCAGGGTTGAAGTTAGTGGACACATAGTGCCATTGTTCAGGTGTAGAGAACTTTCTTATACGTTCCACTCTTTTGCCGACATACACATGGAACTGTCTTGTCTGATTGTGTATGTATTGCTTTGTGAAAGGCTTGTCACAGGCTGATACTTGTAACGTGAACGTGTCTTGCTTAACGTTCCAAAGCAATCTAAGACTGCTCGGTGTAACGGAAAGGTCAGATCTTAGTTGGAATTTCTTCACACTCACAGCGTAGTCATCAGAAGGAAAGGCTCTAATGGCCTTGTCGCTGTTCGAAATGATTTTGTGATGTCTGAGGTTTGCAGTGGCAAGCATGTTCTGGGTTCTAGGGAGAAGGTCAATAGCTTCTTCTCTAGGCAGAGATTTGAGTCCGTCGTCTACATAGAAGTTCTTTCCAACAAACTGTCGTGCATCAAACCCAAATTCTTTCTCTCCTTCTTGAGCCGTTTCCCTCAGTCCATAAATTGCTACTGCGGGAGAAGGACTATTACCGAAAAAATGTACCTTCATGTATGACTTCATCATTGACATCATTATTGCGATACCATCTGAACCTGAGGAAGTTTCTGTTGTCTTCACGGATGATGAAACAGTGGAACATTTGCTGAATGTCAGCCATGATAGCAATTGGTTCTTGTCTGAAGCGAAGTAAAACTGCTATGAGGTTGTTTTTCAGATTAGGCCCAGTGAGAAGAAGGTCATTGAGGGAGACACCTTCATGTCGAGCACTTGAGTCGAAGACCACCCTAATCTGATCAGGCTTGCGAGGATGATAGACACCAAAGCATGGAAGATACCAGCATTCTTCTCCTTCCTTAAGCGGAGGTGCAGGCTCAGCATGATCTCTCTCAAGCACTTTCTGCATAAAGTCCACAAAGTGTCTTTTCATCTCAGGTTTCCGATTCAAACTGCGTTGTAAAGAAGTAAACCGTGCTTCTGCATGTTCTCTGTTGTTTGGTAGTCTCTTTCTTGGAGTACGGAATGGTAGAGGTGCTACCCAGCTGTTGGAATCATCTTGGTGGAACTCTTTCCTCATAGTTTTCAGGAATTCTTTGTCTTCCATGGTAGCTGCCAACCCGTTGTCTGTAGATGTTACCTCAAACACTGTTGCCGATGTTGTCATCCCAGAAATTAAGAGCTTTCTCTTCGTCCTGTATGATGTGTCGTTGTGCGCCCTTATGAAGCAGTTTTTCCGTCACATGATATTGGTGTGGTCGTCGTGCAGAACAAGAAGTCTGTCCGTTTGGCAGGACGTGTGTTTTAAAGGAGGACACTGAGTAAGGTTTTCTGCCTTTGTCTCGACAAACATTGCCTATGATGACCCAGCCTAGATCCAGACACTGAGCATAAGGAGCATCATGTGGACCATTGATTTGTTGACGAACTTTGTGCCCCTTAAGATGTCTCGGCCAAGCAACAGCAGGATATCAGCACTTCCATCGAGGGCTGGTATTTGGCAGGCTATGTCCTTCAAGTGAGAATGGTGTAAGGCAGCTTCAGGAGTAGGGATCTCCTCTTTGTTGCTTGGAATCTGGTTGCACTCAGTGATAGTGGGCAAAGGTATTTCCACATTGTCGTTCAGTGGAGCAACCACAAGACCACTGGCTCTCCTACCTAAGACTTCTGTAGTGCCGGTGCAAGTAGTTAGGGTATACGGTAGAGCATTTTCTATTATGTTCAAAAGTTCAAAAAATGGTGTTGTTGCAAGAGATCTGTTACTCTGATCATCCAGAATGGTATACAGCCTTATGGCCTTTTCAGGTTGACCTCTTGGGTATACACGAACCAAATATATCTTTGCGCAGGATTTGTCACAGAGTCCTTCTCCACAGACTTCGTACATAGAAATGTAGAAAATGTCAGCAGATAAGAACCTATCGGCCCATCTAGTCGCCCAATTACATGGATACTTTACCTGGATTTATCTTTTGTTTAGGATAGCCTTATGCCTATCCCATGCTTGCTTAAATTCAATTACTGTTTTGGCCTCTACCACTTCTACTGGAAGGCTGTTCCATGTATCCACCACCCTCTCAGTAAAATAATGCTTCCTTAAGTTACTTTTAAACCTTTGCCCCTCTAATCTAAGACTATGTCCTCTTGTTTTGCTACTTTGTTTCCTTTTAAATATACTCCCTTCCTCTACCTTGTAGATTCCTTTTACGTATTTAAATGTTTCTATCATATCTCCTCTGTCTTGTCTTTTTTCCAAGCTGTACATGTTAAGATCATTGCACTTATCCACATTAAAACTCAATTGCCACAGCTCCCACCATTTTTTTAGTTTACCTAAATCATTTGTCAGTTGGCTGATCCCTCCAGGAACGTCAACCCTGTTGCAAATCTTTGTGTCATCAGCAAAAATACATACTTTACCATTAATACCTTCTGAAATATCACTAATAAAAATATAAAAGAGAATGGGTCCAAGTACTGACCGCTGAGGTACCCCACTGGTAACAAGACCTTGCGCCGAATAAACTCCATTTACCACAACCCTCTGTTGCCTGTCACTCAGACACTGCCTAATCCATTCAACAATATTGGAATCCAAGCTCAAAGATTGCAATTTATTGATAAGCTTCTATGCGGAACAGTATCAAAAGCCTTACTGAAATCTAAATAAGCAATGTCTACTGCACCACCTGTGTCTATTATTTTTGTTACCCAATCAAAAAAATCAATAAGATTAGTTTGGCATGATCTCCCTGAGGTAAACCCATGTTGTTTTTGATCCTGTAATCTATGTGTTTTTAGATGTTCAACAATCCATTCCTTTAACAAAGTTTCCATTAATTTCCCCACTACTGATGTAAGACTAACTGGCCTATAGTTCCCCGATTCCTCCCTACTACCCTTCTTGTAAATGGGCATAACATTTGCTAATTTCCAGTCTTCTGGGACGACTCCCGTTAACAAGGATTGGTTAAATAAATCTGTTAACGGTTTTGCTATTACACCACTGAGCTCTTTTAATAATTTAGGGTGGATCCCATCAGGTCCCATTGACTTATTTGTCTTTACTTTAGACAGCTGCTGTAGAACCTCCTCCTCTGTAAACTCATTATGTAAATGTCTCTTTAGTGTTTCCTCCTAACTGAGGTCCCTTTCCTTCCTTTTCTTCTGCAAAGACTGAACAAAAATATTCATTGAGGCAGTCAGCGAGACTTTTATCCTCTTCTACATACCTTCCTTCCTTTGTTTTTAATCTAACTAATGGTTAGATTTTACTTTTTTTTTACTTTTCTTATGTATCTAAAAAATGTTTTGTCCCCTTTTTTACTGACTGAGCTATTTTCTCTTCTGTGTGTGCTTTGGAAGCTCTTATAAATTGCTTTGCCTCTTTCTGCCTAATCTTATAGGTTTGCCTATCTTCTTCACTCTGACTTTTTTATAATTATTGAATGCTGTCTTTTTGTTCTTCACTATTTTAGCCACTTCTGTAGAGTACCACAGTGGTTTCTTCCCTTTTTTGTTTTTGCTAACAAGCCGAATGCAATTGCCTGTGGCCTTCAATAATGCCTCCTTTAAATAATCCCATTTCTCCTGGACTCCCTTTAAACTCCTCCAGTCTGATAATGACTCATTCACACAAAAATCTCATTTTAGAAGAGAACATGGAGGTAGAAGGTGCTGCTTGATCGGTGTGCTCCCCGCCTTGCTTTGCCTCAGGAGGATTGTTTGTGGGCTTAGTAAAGTTGTGTGGATATGGATGAAGCACTTGTACATGGTCATCGGTCACACTATATGCATTTAATGATAGCTTTACAGTCCTTTGCAAAGTGTTCTGTGGAGGCGCAGCATTTGTAGCAGACCCCAAATTTCTTTAAAAGTTCTTTACGTTCATTTCTTAAGTGGATGCGGTTTGTTATGTATAGGATATTGGCGATTTGGGTTCTCGATGTTCTTGTTTTGTTCAGTCTTTTCAAGAACTGTAGCAGGTGCAGGTAGAACCGTGGTCCTTTTCACTGACACTGGTCCTCTATGGTCTCTGTGTGTCATATGTGTGTTTGTAGGTCTTGGAGGGGGTGAACTGAGTGGGTTACCATCACCATAGGAGAAACTTGGGTCATTCTTTGTGTCTGCAATTCTTTTGATGAACTCGCAGAAGTAAGAAAGGGGAGGAAAGGCAACTTGATGTCTTTCCTTGTACTTTGATCCAAGCGATGCCCATTTTTCTTGAAGGCCATATGGTAGTTTGAGAACAATAGGGTTGATGCCACGAGGGGTGTCAAGGTAACGGAGACCAGGTAAGCGGATGTCAACTTTAGCGAGTTGAAGCTCTAATAAAACATCGCTGAGTTCTTGAAACTTTAAGTTCTCTCTAGCAGAAATCCTTGGGAAGCTGTGCAATCTTTTGAATAAGGCATCTTCAATGGCTCCTGGACTGCCAAAGGTACGTTCAAGTCTGTCCCAAGCAGCATTAAGGCCTGCAGCAGGGTTGTCAATATGAACCGCTTTGAGCCTCTTGATGCGTTCAGTAGACTGGGGACCTAGCCATCTGATGAGCAGATCTAATTCTTCTGTAGCAGTGATGTCTAGGTCACTCATTGTGGCTTTAAAGGTGGATTTCCATCCTCTGTAATTTTTAGGCCTGTCACCAAACTTGGTGAGGCCGGTCTTTGTGAGCTCTCTGCGAAGCATGTATTTAGCAAACTGCGACATGTCCGTGTTTTCAGACTTTGGGTGCATGACTGCAGGTGACTTGGGAACATATGTTGGTGCGGAGGCATTCAACACTGGAACTGGTTTAAAGTTCATTGGCATGTTGGTTTGTAGCTGTGGAGCAGTGTGCTTGCTAGTAGGTACTTGGCTGATGTCAAGGTAAGGCGGATAGTTTATTATGTGCATGCTATTGTCCACTGCTTGCTGAGATGCTGCAGTCTGGTGTACTGGAAGATATGAAGGCAAATTGTCTTGGAGTACAGTAGGTGCGGAGAAGAGACCTTGGTTGAGTGCTTTGATTGCTGTGACAGGGAGCTGACATTCTGGAGAGGAATGTGAAGAATCTGAGGCATAAGACACAGCTGAGTGTCTGCTGCTACTGTTGTCTCTTTCACTAGCAGTCTGTTCTAAAACCTTTAATCTTTCCATGGCCGTGGCATGTTCACATCGTTTTTCCAAAAGTTCCATTTCCACTTTGTGGCGTGTGGCTTCAGCTTCCTTGCGTGCGGCTTCAGCCTCCATGCGTGCGGCTTCAGCTCCCATTTCTGCTTTCTTTTTGGCGAAGGCTGCCTGAATTTTAGAAGCTTCAGCATCAGTACGGGCCTTTATGAGTTGTTGACTGTGTGGTAGACTGTGTGGAAGACCTTGATTGTAGGGATTTGGAAGACCTTGAGGAGTGTCTGGTGGATGCAGAGCGGTGGGATCTGGATTCATGGAGCTGTGCGATTCTTTCTTCTGCCTTTGTCTTTGTTTGCATCACTAAATTGTCTCTTTCTAGATTGAGCTCATTGAATCTATTTAGTTCTTCCAGTGACACTTTAGTGTTGTACCGCTTTAAGAGATGAATATATTTAACACACAGTCTTTGATAATTCTGGTAAGCGACATCTAATTGCTTAATAGTGCTCTCTAGTTGTAATGCGTCGCGACATGGTTGAGAGAGAGCTGACATACATGTGACATTAGTACACCAGAGAACATTCGTATGAGACACCAACTCTTGTGCGTGAGCTTCAAGATTTTCTTGTACTTTCCAGGTTGGTTTTGTTAATCTTTTTTCTCTTTTGTTTGGTTCAGGGTTTAATTCCTGATCTGAAAGGATTTCTGAGTCTGGTAGTGTGTCAGATTGCATGTTGATTTGCTGGAACATTTTGCTGACAAGGAGAGGGTTAATGATATAGTTCTATAGCAGCAGAGAAATGTACCAATTTTGCTGAGCTCAGCTAGGATTTCTAGGCAACGGTCGTAGAAAGATTTGTTTTTACTTTCTTTTCACAGTCAAATCACGAGCAATGCATACAGAGTAATAAACTGGTTGTAGTGTACAGATGCTCTGTATAAACGGTTTGTAAGGCACAGATGTATTGAAGATTCACAGCACTAATATCCTGACACTGTTGAATGCTATGCTGGGACTTGCTTGCAGGCACATACAGGCTTATGGTAATGGCTGCACTGTGTGAAGCTGCTATTTCCAGTGTCCCTACAGCGTCTCCCTCTTTATCCATAGCTAGCAAGGATCCTATGGAGGATGTCTGACTGATCTTTCTTGATCTTCTGACTGATTATATGATCTTTTGACTGTTCTGTTTCTCCACCAAAGTACTGAGAATGTGATCTCTTAACTTACTGTTGTGATGAGATGGCGATAACTCCCAGTCTAGATCAATTACAGACAGTGACTCAATCCAGATGACACCTTGAAGATCTGTTGAAGTTTTATTCCAAAACTGTAGAAAATCCACAACAATATACATCGGATAGGTCAAAAAATCATAGTGAATCTGAGTCCATAAGGCTTGCAAAGGATTACTGGGAAGAGAACAAGGGTGGAGCTATCTGGACAGGAAATCCCTGCACCATGAGGAGGGGAGGAGAGAAACTCAGGGGTAGAGAAGACATGTGCACGGCGATCTGGCAGGGAGGAAGCCTGCCCATGTGATTTACATGGGCAGGCGAGGCTGATGACGTCGCCACGCTGCGTGGTGACGTCATCAGAAGGTGCCCCCATGTGTTTCAATGGAGGGGAGGGGGGGGCTCCTTCGGAGCCCTCTATCTCCCCAACCATTGAAGCTAGGGAGATGCCGTTTGCACCGCTGGAGAGGGGAGAGCCTCCCCTTTCCAGCGGTATATGGCATTAATAGTTTCCTAAGGATCCCTTTATCTCCCGATCCATGGCAGCTAGATGGTCATATTTGCCATCATTTAAAAGGCCTGATTATGGCCTTTCAAATGAAACCAAACATGACCAGGTTTGGTTTTAAAAAAAATTAAATAATAAAAAATAATAAAAAAATTAAATAAAAAAATAATAAAAAAATTAAATAAAATAAAAAATGTTTTTTTTTTTAAAAGTTTTTTTTTTGTCTGGGGGGAGTTTAATTAAATAGGACCTAGGCTGTCATCTAAAAATAATTAGCACAAAATGGTCAGAATGAGCGCAGCGCACATAGGTGAACTGTCTCAGCAGTGAAGGGGTTAAAAAGCAAACGCATGTTAAAATTGGGTATTTCTAGTCTCGGACAAAATTTTGAACCTATTTAGCCGGGGTCGTTTTGGGTGGTTGTAGATTTTGGGGATTAAATTACAAAAAAGTGTGTTTTTACCATTTTTTTCCTCATATTTCATATTTTTTTTTTATAGTAATTATTCGATATGATGGAATAATGGTATTTCTAGAAAGACCATTTAATGGCGGGAAAAAGGGTGTATAATATGTGTGGGTCGAATAAACGAGTAAGAGGAAAAATTGTCCTAAACACTAACAGCACAGAAACGTAAAAACAGTAGCGGTCACTAAAAGACGGATTTGTGTAAAACCGCCCGGTCACTAAGGGGTTAAAGGCACATCACAAGGCATGTGAACATGACAGGCTCCTTTAAATCCTCTTAACTAGAGCCCCAAAAGGACCCCACCTTTTTCTCCACAAGGCTCCAGAATTTCACTGTCAAAAGTGGTTACAGGGGTTCGAGAAGATCAGGATTTTTGGGGAGTATAATTTCACACCAACATCCCAAGGCAGAGAATTCCGCCCAGTATCAATTTGAAAAACACCTAAACGAGTACGTTGTGTACAATCATTTAAAAATGGAAGACATTCCATCATTAAAAGGAGTTTTATCTCTGCAAGATTGGACGGTTAAAATATATTTTAAAGACGCCTGACAATCCCGATAACTACAAAATTCCGGTCCTTACACCGACACAGTCTATCGAATTTTTAGGTGTCACTGTAACTACGATGGAGATGTCTCTTTCTCTGCCTTCAGCTAAAGTTCGGCTGATTCACAGAGAAATCAGATGTCTTCTATCTGCAGTCAACACTTCGGATGCATCTGCCTCCGTTTTTGTCGAGTTCCTGGCCCCTCTACTAGGAGGAGATATGGTACCGCATGGAACTCATGGGTTTCTTGGTGCATGGAACATCAAGTTGATCCATAGCTGTTCCTTGAGTAACTTGTTTAGTTTCTTCACAGATATATTTGGGGATGGTAAGGTGTATTGCACGATTAATAACCTCAGATAGGCGATACCTGCTTCACATCAGGGTTTTATTGGTATTCCTGCCGGGAAGCTTTCCATTACATGAAGGTTTTTGAAGGGTATACAGTGTAACAACCCCTCATTCCATTATTCTAACATCTGGGATGTCATTCTAGTTAATATTCTGGATAAGTGGCCGAGAATGAAACTGTCTATTAAACGGATTTCTGTGAAATTGGCCATTTTACTTTGCTTGATTTCCTGCACGTTCGAGCCCTAAACTTAACGGGAAGAAGTTTTACCCGACACGGGGAGAAATTTTCAAATTTTCCTGTAGGACAAAGACTTTATTGTCAGAGGTCTTCTATCCAGTTTTGCCACAGTGTCCTATCCTTTTCCCAGTACGTTGTTTAAAAGAATATGAAAGAGTTTCTGCCCCTAACAGGTCACTCCAAGCCCAACGGTTTTATATCCTTATGAAAACTATACAATTCTGTAACTTCCACCACACTCACTGGTTGGGTTAAATAGATCATATCGGAAGCTGGTGTAGTCGTCTCCGTGTTCGGAGCTCATTGTTCCCGGAGTGCTTCTGCTTCCGAGGATTTTTCTTCAGTGGATGTCGTCTTGTAGACATCTTAAAACAGCAGTCTGGTCCAGAGAATCCACCTTTAGGGAGTGTTATTTTAAACCAGTGTGTCACATGTCACATTCACTAGTTAACTAAGCTTTGAACTAGCATAATAAGAGCCTCCGTGTCTTGTGGGATAATTCCCAGATTCCCCTATTATCAGGACGGGGAATCATAATTATAATAAAGACACGGAGGCGAGTATTATCCCACCCAATAATTGGGTTATTCCCACCCTTTATATTTGGTTATTAGGTTTTGATGTTTCAGTAGTCATTACGGATTTTTTCAAACCTTCTTAATATAAGCTCTTGGTGATCTTTAATACATTTATTTTCCGACAGCCTACACTTCATGTCGAAGCTTTCATTGGATGATGAAGAGTTCTTCCGTTGTTCTGTTCATTGGAGGAGAGCTGGAGCTTCATGTTGGAGTTTGCGTTTAAGGCTGGAGCTTCGTATTGGAGTTTTTCATTGAAGGATGAATGTTCTTCCATGCTTGAGCTTCAAGTTGGAGTCTACGTTGAAGGTGTTAACTTCCTGTCGGAGTTTGTCAAAGGATGATTATTCTTCCATTGTTTCCCTTTCATTGAAGAAGATGTTGACCCGTCTCACATCAAGAAAAGAGGAGGAGCCAAAGGTTACCAGGACGATTTATGGAGCGGTCTACCGGACGATTGGACAGCAGGGAGCTGGACTGTACCATTACCTGCTATTGTTATATATTATTAAACTGTATTTTTCTCTCTAAATACTTTTGTTGTTGTATTTGAGAGTTTTCCTTTGCTGCTATCGGCTTAAGTAAAGAATAGATATAATAAAGACACGGAGGCGAGTATTATGCCAATTATGATTCCCTATCATGAGAATAGGGGAATCTGGGAATTCCCTACTCGACCCTCTGCAATCGGGCTTCCGTCCCCTACACTCAACTGAAACTGCCCTCACTAAAGTCACCAATGACCTCCTAACTGCTAAAAAACACGGCCATTATTAGATTCTCAACCTGCTTGACCTCTCGGCTGCTTTTGACACTGTCAACCACCTCCTCGTTCTACAGACCCAGAGCTCTCTTGGTCTCTGTGACACTGCACTCGCTTGGGTTGACTCCTATCTGTCTAACAGCAATACTGACCTTCTCCTGTATGTATTGTAGAATTTTCCTGTCTTCAGTGGCGTAACCAGAGTTATGGGCGCCCAGGGCAGAAATCCCCCCCTTATATAAACAACCACTGGAACTGTAGCCCCCCACACATATATCAGCTAGGGAACTACAAGTCCAAGCATGCCATCGTTGTCCCTGCACAACTGGCAATATTCTGCATTGCGCTGTAGAATGTACTATTGCTGGGTTTTGTAGTCCTCTATACACACAGCGCAATGCAGAATACCACCAGCTACTGTATATAGGAATAAAACAAATCCCAGCAATACATTATACATACAGTGTATAGTGTATTGCTGGATTTGTAGTTCTCTATAGCTGATGGTACATTGCTCTGTATAATATACAGTACAGCACAATGTGCCATCAGCTATAGAGGACTACAAATCCCAGTATCCCAGCTATACATTATAGAGCAGCATGTGTGGGAATGCGTGAGGCGGGAAGGAGGTGCGGCATGTGTATGTGGGCGGGTCTGGCAGCGGCAAGCGTGAGGAGGTGCTGCGCGCGGAGTGTGTGGAGCCGTAAACAGGGCCAACTAATCGAAGGCCGATTAATCGATGATTGACATTTTCAATCATTGATTATAATCGACTTAGTTGATTAGTTGATGCCGCCCTACATTCATCCCCGATATCCAGGGACAGTCCCCGCATTGAGGAGACCATCCCCAGACAAATCATGTCCTCGGGAACAGAAAATGAAACCTTTTTTCTTTCTCTCTAATACTCACCTGATTCCTGGATCCACCAACAAGTGCAGCCTCCCGTCTCCCACGCTGCTAGAAGCTGCATGCAGAGTCTGCTGGTTACTACTTAAACGCACTCTGCGTGCGTGCATAACGGACAGACGTACTGACGGAAGATACTGTAGACACCACATGTTCCGTTTTTTTGACGGACGTAGAAAAAGAGGGAAACATGGGAAATAAAATTAATAAAAATTAAATGACAGGTACAGTCAGACAGACCAAAAAACCTCTGAGCGTCAACGTGATGGACGTCGCAAATGCGCTGCGTCTGACGTCGCAGCATAATGCACACAGGCCGCTATGCGGATGTGGCGCACTCTGCGTGTCCGTCTTAGCGGTTTTACGTCTGTGCCTAAATTGTGTCTGTTGCCACCTGCGTGGTGCGTGCGAAGTTCATGTGTTGGTCTCTATTGATCATGATCTATGCTACAACGGACGTTAAACTGTGCGGCAAGATGGACGTGATCACTGCATTCGTCTGACACTAGCTTAATCCGGGGCGCTGTGTGCAGCTTCTGAGAAGATAAGCTATTAGTGTAGCGAGGAAGCCGGCTGCGCATTTTGCATCGCTCCCGCTACACTAATAGCGTATCTTC
This sequence comes from Leptobrachium leishanense, assembly GCA_009667805.1. Taxonomy (NCBI): domain Eukaryota; kingdom Metazoa; phylum Chordata; class Amphibia; order Anura; family Megophryidae; genus Leptobrachium; species Leptobrachium leishanense. The sequence continues at coordinate 36,767,373 of CM019063.1, forward strand.
TCAGAAGCTGCACACAGCGCGCCGGTGTCTGCAGCTTCTAGCTGCGTGGGAGACGGGAGGCTGCGCTTGTTGGTGGATCCAGGAATCAGGTGAGTAATAGAAAGAAAAAAAGGTTTTATTTTATGTTCCCGCGGACATTTAAAAATGTCCTCAGATCTTATGTTTTTTAAAAATGTGTCGCCTTACCTTAGCCTGGTCAGTCGGGGCTCCCTGGACCCTGGTTGTGGGGGGGGGGTGCCGTGGCCGCATGTACAGTGGCTCCCTCCCTGCGTCGCCTTTCTGGCACATGCACCCGGCCGGCCAGCCCGCAATAGTCGCGGCTCTGTCATCGGGCGGTGCTCACTCCTCAAGGGGGTCCTTTGGAGGCCCCAGTGGGCAGCTCTCTACAGTGCCTGATTAGAGGGCCGCGTCTGCCTGACCCAGCCAGCCCGGATCGCTGCGGATCAGACAGACAATCGCGCAGCGATCCAGGCTGGCTGGATCAGGCAGACGCGGCCCTCTAATCAAGCACTATAGAGGGCTGCCCGCTGGGGCCTCCCAAGGACCCCCCCCTTGAGAAGCAAGCGGCCGCCCGATGACAGAGCCGCAACTAATGCGGGCTGGCCGGCCGGGTGTTTGTGGCAGAGAGGTGGCGCAGGAAGGGAGCCACTGCGGCCAGGGGCTTAGTTTAGCGGGGGTCGGTGACAGCATCCCCTCTCTCAGCTGTGCGCCCAGGGCAAGCGCCCTAGCTGCCCCCCGGTTGTTACGCCACTGCCTGTCTTTCCCCTTTGCACCTTGTACAGCACTGCGGAATGTGTTGGCGCTTAATAAATATTAATAACAGGTCTTAATGCATGTCATTTGCTGGTATCTCCTCTTCAATGCCTTTATCAGTTGGTGTACCTCAAGGCTCTGTCCTTTGCTCTTCTCTATCTACACCTCCTCCCTGGGCAAAATCATTAACAGCTTTGGCTTTAATTACCACCTCTATGCTGAGGATACTCAGATCTACCACTCCACCCATGATTTCTCTCCTCCTGCCCTTTCCAAAGTCAGTGACTGTTTATCTGGCATTTCCTCCTGGATGGCCTCTCACCACCTAAAGATCAACATGTCCAAGACTGAGCTTCTACAAATTCCTCCCCACCTCCAGACTCCTCCATCATACTCATATAGCTGGCCTACCTGTCTTCCACCTCTCCCCCATACAATCCATTCTGCATGCCTCTGCCAGTCTAATCCACCTCACCCGCTGCACTGTCTCTGCTTCTCTCTGCGAGTCCCTTTACTGGCTCCCCATCCACCTCACCCGCCGCTCTCTCTCTGCCGCTCCTCTCTGCGAGTCCCTTTACTGGCTCCCCATCCACCTCACCCACCGCTCTTTCTGACGCTCCTCTCTGCGAGTCCCTTCACTGGCTCCCCATCCACCTCACCCACCGCTCTGTCTCTGCGAGTCCCTTCACTGGCTCCCCATCCACCTCACCCGCCGCTCTGTCTCTGCGAGTCCCTTCACTGGCTCCCCACCCGCCGCTCTGTCTCTGCGAGTCCCTTCACTGGCTCCCCATCCACCTCACCCGCCGCTCTGTCTCTGCGAGTCCCTTCACTGGCTCCCCACCTGCCGCTCTGTCTCTGCGAATCCCTTCACTGGCTCCCCATCCCCCTCACCCGCCGCTCCTCTCGGCGAGTCCCTTCACTGGCTCCCCATCCACCTCACCCACCGCTCTGTCTCTGCGAGTCCCTTCACTGGCTCCCCATCCACCTCACCCACGCTCTGTCTCTGACGCTCCCTTCTGCGAGTCCCTTCACTGGCTCCCCATCCACTGCAGAATTAAATTTAAAATCCTTACCCTGACCTACAAAGCTCTCACTAACTCAGCCCCCACTACCTGTCCTCACTAATCACCAAATACACCCCAGCCGCTCCCTAAGGTCAAACAGCGACCTGCGCCTAGCTTCCCCCCGCATCACCTCTTCCATGATACACTGCAGGATTTCTCACGCACAGCCCCCATTCTCTGGAACGCTCTCCCTCGTACGGTTAGACTTTCCCCTAAAGACATTCCTATTTAGGGAAGCCGACCACCTGACTCATTAATACGCCTCACTGCCCCAACCAGTCCATCACTCTCGCCTTGCAGTCCATCACTCTCGCCTTGCAGTCCATCACTCTCGCCTTGCAGTCCATCACTCTCGCCTAGCAGTCCATCACTCTCGCCTCGCAGTCCATCACTCTCACCTAGGAGTCCATCACTCACCAGTCCATCACTCTCACCTAGCAGTCCATCACTCTCACCTAGCAGTCCATCACTCTCACCTAGCAGTCCATCACTCTCACCTTGCCGTTTGTAACAGATCTCTGTGCCTGGACAGGGTCACATCTGCCAAATGCTGCTTCCTCGCTGGACACGCAGTTTCTCATCGTGACTCTCACACCTTTCTCTAGTACCTTAGCCGCAGCTTATGGCCCGGTGCATGTAGAGAGCCTGGCTAGCACCCCCAGAAATAAATCGTGGCTGTAGACCTGGAGCCTTTCCTTGGCACAGCGGGCAGAAGATTCCTGCTACCCCAAATCATGAGTCGTGACTTCAAGCTTGGTCAGAATAGAACTGACTGTTTATTACACAGGCACAGAGATACACAGGCAAGAACAACCCCCTTCATGCTTCCCCCAACAGATAACATCACAGATACAGTCAACCACCAAAATCCATTTACATACAATCAAGCAGATAGCTGCACAGGTCCTGTAAACAATGGACAATGGGATTTCCTAGGAGGAGAAGGGGGCGAGGGAGAAAGCAGGGTAAACAAAAGGAATTTCTTATAGAGAGAACTTACAAAATAGAGAGAGCAGGTACTAATACAGAGATCTACACTATACAGGGAAGGGTTAGATAATTGAGGAAAGGAAAAGAAAAAGCACTGGGGAATAGAATCAAAAACCAGTGTCTACAATGGGCATAACCCGGCAATATTAAAGAAGAAAAAAAGTGGTAGACACCAACTACCCAATATAAATTTTAATAGGTGTACAAAAAACTAACATAACACCGAACGCATAAAAAACATAGGTCACGAATTGAAACCACCCAATGAGGGATGAGTACCTCACTAAGGCAATCCTGTTGGTGGTTGAAGGTTGGCGGATCAAGAAAAAACTGCGGTTCTGTGGCGGCGAAACATGTCGAGGAGTGAGGTTCTTTTAACAGTTTAATATTGTGGGTCTGGTCACTTTTGCCCACTTTGGCATTTATCTAATTTTGCCCCTAAACAATGAGGGTGTAGCTATCTCTGTTGTATGGCTTTTGTGCTGCTTGATGGTTCTATGGTTATAAATCTATGCTGTATCGCTGATTTAGCAGTTTCTATGATTACACAGTTACATTTTTCAGTACAATTTTTGTCTCAATGAATGTACATCAGGCATATAGAGGAGCCAATTTGTCAGGTATATTGGAAGGGAAAAAAGACAAAATGGATGCCTGTAGCCATTTTGTTTTTAAAGACGGTCTTTTTCTTTCTCCAAATTTCTCTAGTTAGAAATGAACCGAGATTTTTTTTTTACAGAGTTCATGGCTGGGTGAGATCTTTTAGATTTTTTTAAAAATACCAGACATGAAGGAATTTTAAATGTCTTTGTGTGATATAATGCCCGAGCTAAGTATTAGACGTGCCATAATTAAATTTATTGGTCTGTCTTAAGTCTTTAAAATAAAAAGATATTTTGTCTTTTGGGTATAAAGAAATGAGAATTTAAATTCTGTAATTCTGTAATGTATTCACAAAATATATGTTTATAATCAAGGTATATTTTATTATATTTACAGTAAGAAATGTATGCTCCAATAAATATTGTATAAGTATATAATTGGTAAATAATATAGTTACTGGAGAAAAGATTCTGTGAGTTAGCTAGAGAAAATAATTCAACTGATAAAGACTCAGTAAGTAACTATAGAGGAGTAAGGGATATAAATTTGATATGACATGTAGAGACATAATGTCTATACATTGGGAGAGAGAGGGTCTTTGTTAAGTCAGATTGAACTTTGACACGAGATAAGAATAATAAAAAGAAATGGTGGAATTAATTAAGAAGTGCAATACTGCCCTCTAGAGGATAGTAAATATTATATTTGATATACCAAATATATTGCCAGTGACGTCAAATTGACTATAATTGAAGCGGCAATGTTGGTTGCAAATCACTCTGAGATTCCGAGACTCCGAGATGCTGAGATTCCGAGACTCCGAGACATACACCACAATGCATTCAGACGTCCAGTACACATAGCAGTCCGAGATTCCAGGACATGAGGCACTCAAGACTCTCACCAAATCTCTGACTCACATACATTGATTATCTGATATTGATAATCTTCACATATTCCAAAACAAAGCATTACATAGAAAATTCCAAGGCAGACTCATCAAAATCCAGATTGGAGAGGTAATGTATGAGAGCTATTTAAATTAAGGAATTAATGTAAATATATATATTTGTAGATATTCTTGCAACATAGACTGAGATTTTTCAGATTCTTGGTAGCTCCAAAAATCGAAAGATCTTTATTCTGCAGATAGAGATATGAAGAAGCGGACATAAGGATTTATCCTAAAGAAATTGTTGTAAGATTGATACCAATATATAAATTGAATTTGGAAATTACTGTGATTGAAATTAATGAGCAAGGAATTACATAACTACAAAATAAAAAGCAAAAGATTAGAAGTTTAATTCAAGATTAGGGGAGGATTCACTAATTAAGTTTTATTACTTATTCTAAAATAGAATAAATGATAGCTCATCTTTTGTTGATCCATGTAGTATAGAGAGATCTAAATATATCTCTATAAGAGCTGGCTGGTTAAACATTGTTTGCTGGGAAATGCATGTTGTATTAAGCAGAAATGTTTATTATCCATTTGTGTATTAGTTACTAACTGATAAGGTAAATGATATTAATCATATATGCAGTTACTAACAGGAGATCCATATATTGTGAAGCTAGTTTTTATATGCTGATGGATTTTGTGGTTTATAAATCTTTGTTTATGATATGAGATTTGAAACTTTTTTGTATACGTAATAAATATATATGTTTTTATCCGATTATTGATTATTGCATTCTTTAAAGCAAAACACAGACAATTAAAGAATTTAGGAGAATTTCGAGGAAATATAAACGATTGATATGTGTCTCGTATAAGTTTCTTATGAAATAATAATCCCTGACATATTGGAGGCTTGGCTGATAAGTCCAATATATAACATGTTGTATTCACGTGCAGAGATTATATCAGACAAATTGTTAGGCTCTTCATAGCATTGATACTTTACACAGTCTATATACTATCTTGCTACTTTATGCGCATAATTATGCACATATCGGTCGACCTCTATACCCATTTAAGGTGGTCCTCCGAAGATTAGGAATTATTCAATGCTTTTTGATTTGATTGTATGAATGCCTGGCATATTGCTAACTGCCGCCCAGTAGCCTACATTAGCTAGACTGTGTTACTCCGTTTTACTTTGAATTGAATGCACAGACCAACAGGATTGCCTTAGTGATGTATCCATCCCTCATTGGGTAGTTTCAATTCGAGACCTAATTCATTATATATGGTTTTTATGCGTTCGGTGTTCTGTTAGTTTTCTGTACACCTATTAAAATTTATATTGGGTAGTTGGTGTCTACCACTTTTTTTCTTCTTTAGATAATTGAGGGAATATACGCAAAATACACAACAAGAGACTACAGCGGCAAGAAAAAGTATGTGAACCCTTTGGGATTACGTGGAGTTTTGCATGAATTGGTTATAAAATGTGCTCTGATCTTCATCTAAGTCACAACAATTTGAAAAACACAGTCTGCTTAAAATAATACAACACAAACATTATATGTTTTCATGTGTTTATTGAACATAACATGTAAACATTCACTGTGCAGGGTGGGAAAAGTATGTGAACCCCTAGCCTAATGACTTCTCCAAGAGCTAATTGGAGCCAGGAGTGAGCCAACCTTGAGTCCAATCAGTGTGATATTATTGGATGTGTTGCTGAAAGCTGTCCTGCCCTTTAAAAACACACACCAGTTTTGGGTTTACTGGTTTCAAGAAGCACTGCCTGATGTGAACCATGCCTCGCAGAAAAGAGCTCTCAGAAGACATACGATCAAGAATTGTTGACTTGCATGAAGCTGGAAAGGGTTACAAAAGTATCTCCAAAAGCCTTGATGTTCATGTGTCCACGGTAAGATACTACTACTACTGTTACTACTCTCCCTAGGAGTGATCATCCTGTAAAGATGACTGCAAGAGCACAGCGCAGAATGCTTAATGAGGTAAAGAAGAATCCTAGAGTGTCAGCTAAAGACTTACAGAAATCTCTGGCACATGCTAACATTTTTGTTGACAGATCTACAATAAGGAAAACATTAAACAAGAATGGAGTACATGGGAGGACACCACGGAGGAAGCCATTGCTGTCCAAAAAGAATATTGCAGCACGTTTGAAGTTTGCAAAAGAGTACCTGGATGTTCCACAGCACTACTGGCATAATATTCTGTGGACAGATGAAACCAAAATTGAGTTGTTTGGAAAAAACACACAACACTATGTGTGGAGAAAAAAAGGCACAGCACACCAACATCAAAACCTCATCCCCACTGTAAAACATGGCGAAGGGAGCATCACGGTTTGGGGATGCTTTGCTGGGCCTGGACGGATTGTTGTCATTGATGGAAAAATGAATTCCAGAGTTTATCAAGACATTTTGCAGGAAAACGTAAGACTATCTGTCCGCCAACTGAAGCTCTGCAGAGGATGGGTGATGCAACAGGACAATGACCCAAAGCATACAAGTAATTCATCAAAAGAATGGCTTCATCAAAACAAAATACGCCTTCTGGAGTGGCCCAGTCAGAGTCCTGACCTCAACCCGATTGAAATGCTGTGGCATGACCTTAAGAGAGCAATTCACACCAGACATCCCAAGAATATTGCTACACTGAAACAGTTTTGTGAAGAGGAGTGGTTCAAAATGACTCCAGATCGTTGTGCAGGTCTGATCTGCAACTACAGGAAACGTTTGGTTGAGGTTATTGCTGCCAAAGGAGGGTCAACCAGTTATTAAGTCCAAAGGTTCACATACTTTTCCCACCCTGCACAGTGAATGTTTACATGTTATGTTCAATAAACACATGAAAACATATAATGTTTGTGTTGTATTATTTTAAGCAGACTGTGTTTTTCAAATTGTTGTGACTTAGATGAAGATCAGAGCACATTTTAGGACCAATTCATGCAAAACTCCACGTAATCCCAAAGAGTTCACATATTTTTTCTTGCAACTGTATACAATAAATACACAAGGGAATAACACACAGACATTGGAAATCTTTAGTTAACTGGCAGACTCAGTCAGGTGCAGAAATATTGGGACATGGACACAATTGTAACATCTTTGGCTCTATACACCACCACAATGGAGTTGGAATGAAACAAACACAATGTGCTTTAACTACAGACTGTCAGCTTTAATTTGAGGGTATGTACATCCAACTCAGGTGAACGGTGTAGAACTTACAGCAGTTTGCAGATGTGCCTCCCACTTGTTAAGGGACCAAAAGTAATGGGACAATTGGCTTCTCAGCTGTTCCATAGCCAGGTGTGTGATATTCCCTCATTACCCCAATTACAATGTGCAGATAAAAGGCGCAGAGTTCATTTCAAGTGTGCTATTTGCATTTGGAATCTGTTGCTCACAACTCTCAAGATCAGATCCAAAGAGCTGTCACTATCAGTGAAGCAAGCCATCATTAGGCTGAAGAAACAAAACAAACCCATCAGAGAGATAGCAAGAACATTAGGCGTGGCCAAAACAACTGTTTGGAACATTCTCAAAAAGAAGGAACGCACCTGTGAGCTCCGCAACATCAAAAGACCCGGGAGACCACGGAAAACAACTGTGGTGGATGACCAAAGAATTTTTTCCCTGGTGAAGAAAACACCATTCACAACAGTTGGCCAGATCAAGAACACTCTCCAGGAGGTAGGTGTATGTGTGTCAAAGTCAACAATCAAGAGAAGACTTCACCAGAGTGAATACAGAGAGTTCACCACAAGATGTAAACCATTGGTGAGCCTCAAAAACAGGAAGGCCAGATTAAAGTTTGCCAAACAACACCTAACAAAGCCTTCACAGTTCTGGAACAAGATCCTATGGACAGATGAGACCAAGATCAATTTGTACCAGAGTGATGGGAAGAGAAGAGTATGGAGAAGGAAAGGAACTGCTCATGATCCTAAGCATACCACCTCATCAGTGAAGCATGGTGGTGGTAGTGTCATGGCGTGGGCATGTATGGCTGCCAATGGAACTGGTTCTCTTGTATTTATTGATGATGTGACGCTGACAAAAGCAGCAGGATGAATTCTGAAGTGTTTGGGGCAATATTATCTGCTCACATTCAGCCAAATGCTGCAGAACTCATTGGACGGCGCTTCACAGTGCAGATGGACAATGACCCAAAGCATACTGCAAAAGCAAGCAAAGAGTTTTTGAAGGGACAGAAGTGGAATGTTATGCAATGGCCAAGTCAATCACCTGACCTGAATCCCATTGAGCTGCATTTCACTTGCTGAAGACAAAACTGAAGGGAAAATGCCCCAAGAACAAGCAGGAACTGAAGACAGTTGCAGTAGAGGCCTGGCAGAGCATCACCAGGGATGAAACCCAGCGTCTGGTGATGTCTATGCGTTCCAGACTTCAGGCTGTGATTGACTACAAAGTATTTGCAACCAAGTATTAAGAAGGGAAAGTTTGATTTATGATTATTATTCTGTCCCATTACCTTTGGTCCCTTAACAAGTGGGGGCACATCTGCAAACTGCTGTAAGTCCTACACGTTCACCTGAGTTGGATGTACATACCCTCAAATTAAAGCTGACAGTCTGCAGTTAAAGCACATTGTGTTTGTTTCATTCCAACTCCATTGTGGTGGTGTATAGAGCCAAAGATGTTACAATTGTGTCCATGTCCCAATATTTCTGCACCTGACTGTATATATAAAATAGTGAAAGCCAAATATATTTAAAAGGTCCACCAGTTCCCCCAATAATCTCTTTCATGGGCCATAGTCTCTGGGCAGGAGGCCAGCGCACATCCCCCTCCAAGTCGCACAGTGACAGCGTGTTTTGTCACACCGTCCATCACTCTCGCCTTGCAACCCATCACTCTCACCTCGCATTCCTCTCCTCCTGTTTCCACCCCAACCCTTCTAGATTGTAAGTTCCTACGGGAATAGGGCCCTCGTCTCCTCCTGTACTGGTTTGTCTAAATGTTGTTCAATGTATTGTACCCCTGTCTATACTGTTCCTATTGTACAGCGCTGCAGAATATGCTAATAAAGATTAATAATAATGATTGGTGCGCCGGCCAGTGTGCAGTCACATGTCGTGGTGTGTGGTTAGTGTGTATTGGTTCGCGGCACGATGCTCCAACCTTAGGACACTGCGGGTGCTTATACCTTGATGGTTATCTTTCCTTCGTCCTTGGGGAGGTGGGCAGCCAGAAACCAGTCGCCAGGCAGAGGACTGGTGACATTAAAGACGCCCGTAGTTCTGTTCGGCAAAGTCCAGGTGAGTGTGAGTGTGAACGCTCCAGGGATAGCGGTGAATGGAGGGAAGTGAGCGCCCAGGGGGTTTATCACAGGGGGAGATCCAGCCCGGAAATATCTGTGGACAAAAAGATAGAAGGTCTGGTAACAGGAGAAAAACCACCCGAAACGCTCCCTGTTCACAGCATGTGCAAGAGATGGGGGGGGGGGGGGTGTAGAAAAATGGAGAAATGGGGAGACGCGGAAAGAGATGGCAAAAACACGGGGAGGTGGACGGGGAGAGACACGGGGAGAGGCAGATGGGGAGAGACACGGAGAGATGGATGGGGAGAGACACGGGGAGGTGGGGAAAGACGCAGGGAGAGACATGGAGAGATGGGAAGCAAGGCATGCTGTCAGCTCCTCATTCTATTTTAGTTTGGTGGAGGTTTGACCTAAATCCCAACCATTAATGGACCCGCCATGTGGACCTTCAAGACGTTGCACCTGTGCTCTGGTTCCAAAGGAAAGTGGAGTTACTGGGATACACAAGGTTTTATCAATTCCCCCAAAACCAAACCTACATTAATCCGTCACATCTAAAACTTGGCTTATTGGACCATAAAGGAGTCATTGCTAGACAAGCCTTCATCTTCTCTCCGTCTAAATCCTCCATTCCTGCACCCATTTCCCTTCAGGTGAATGGTGCCACTGTTACTTCTTCCTCTCAGGCTCGTTGCCTCGGGGTCCTCCTAGACTCTGATCCCTCCTTTACTCCTCACATTCAGTCTCTGACCAAATCCTGCTACTTCCTAAAAAACATTGCGCGCGTCTGTCCCTTTCTTAATCAGGACTCTGCTAAAATGCTCATCCAAGCTCTTATTATCTCCTACCTTGACTACTGTAACCTCCTTCTCTCTGGCCTTAAGAGATCCCAGATTCTGCCTCTGCAGTCTGTAATGAACACCTGTGCCAGACTCCTACACCTCACTTCCCGCACCTCTCCTCCCGCACAGCGCACACCTCACTTCCCACACCTCTCCTCCCACACACCTCACTTCCTGCACCTCTCCTCCCGCACACCTCACTTCCTGCACCTCTCCTCCCGCACAGCTCACACCTCACTTCCCACACCTCACAACTCACACCTCACTTCCCGCACCTCTCCTCCCGCACAGCTCACTTCCCACACCTCTCCTCACGCACAGCTCACACCTCACTTCCCGCAAAGCTCACACCTCTCTTCCCGCACAGCACACACCTCACACCTCTCTTCCCGCACAGCACACACCTCACCTCCCGTACCTCTCACACCTCACTTCCCGCACAGCTCACCTCCCGCACCTCTTACACCTCACCTCTTTGTCAATCTCTACACTGGCTCCTGTCTCCTATAGAATCCAAATCATTCTATTGGTCACATATAAAGCTCTCCATAACCGCGCCGCTGCCTACATCTCCTCCCTCATTAACAGATACATCCTGTCCCGGCCACTTCGCTCGGCCAATGATATAATACTATCAGTTCCTCGTACCCGCACCCCCAACTCCCACCTTCAAGACTTCTCCTGAGCTGCCCCCTTTCTATGGAACTCCCTCCCCCGCAGCATCAGACTCTCCCCGTTCTCTCCAGTCCTTCAAGAAGTCTCTGAAAACACATTACTTTAGAGTAGCTATCAGCTCACTCCATGATCTCACCACTGTGCATTTCTTACTGCATCTTCCCGCACAGACCACATGCAACCCGCTGCTTCATATTCTCTAACCCTCACCTAGTGTGTCACCCCTATCCTTTTAGATTGTAAGCTCTTGAGTAGGGTCTTCTCTCCTACTGTTCTCTGTGTTGAACCTGTACATATATTTGTTATTCTGCCTCCCACTGTACAGCGCTACAGAACTTGTTAGCGCTTTATAAAAACTTGTAACTGTAACAAGCCAATGGATTAACAACTACATGTCCCATTAGATCATTTTCCTCAACTTAAACATTTCAGGGATTCCAGCAATAGATACGCGGTGGCAGGGAAGCCGCTCACACACTGTGAATCCTTATGTCTGGGTGGTCGTGTCCCGAAATTACGGATATCCCTATTGTATGTATCTAAATCTATGTTCTAATTGGAAAGAGTTGGGGGGATTTTAAGGTTTGCAGCCGATGGGAGGTGGATTTTAATGAGGGCAGACCTGGAGAAGAATGGGAAGAAGTATGGGAAGCTACAGCCTAGTCTTCTATTTGTGTATCCCACCAGGAGCAATCTTTTAAAATGCTGTTACGTTGGTATACGACCCCTGTCCAACTCTGTCATATGGGTATAACCACATCTGATGTATGCTGGAGAAATTGTGGTCAAAAGGGAACTTTTATCTATGTGTGGTGGGAATGTCCATTAGTGAGACAGTTCTGGGGTGAGATGAGATGCTTTCTCTCTGCGGTATTTAGGAGGGATACTGGGTTAGATCCCTGGAATCTCCTTTTGTCCAGACCCCTGTCAATACTTACGTACGAGGAAAATAAGCGGTTTGTGAAATAAGCATCAGCTATGAGGAGTAACTGGTTAATTGATAAAATCCCCTCTATAAAAGGAGATCTGTGTCAAGATCGAGGATACTCGTTTAATGGAAGAGCTTACAGCTAAGATCAATCAAACTCAACATATGTATGATAAGGTGTGGGGACCCTGGGAGGAATAGGTTGGGCCAGTAGTATGATAGGTTATCCTCCCGATGTTACGGTTCCTGGGCCACGGCAGTGTGTATTGTTTTTTGTTTTTGTCTGGTTGGAGAAAATGTGTTAATAATGATATATGTGTGTATTTAATTAGGGGCTTGTAAGCTTCTCATTTGCATACTATGTTAGAGGCCACAGATTTTAAGGAAAAACTGCATAGATTTGTATACATGTGATATTGTTTCTGGTGTCTGCATGTATAAAAGCCTGAACATAAAGAACTACATGTCCCATCCGGCTCAGCAGTAGGGAATGGAATAGACCGATATATCGGTTTTGCCGATTATCGGCTGCCGATATTCAGAAAATTACTGATACATTTTATTTGCCGATATTTCCAATAATTGGATAAGTTTGCTCACTGTAGCTGCGACACGCAAGATCCCACAGAACTGTGCGAATCCGGGGCTTCTCCCTCATCAGGCTGTAAGCCCTCACTGCAGAACGACCCCTGCTCACTGACAGTATTGCGCATGAGTGTGATGACAACAGAAATGGGGCTTCCATCCCATCTGACAGGGAATTCCCTATACAGGAGATGCAGGGTCTATTTCCTACAGCAGGGGTCAGCAACCTGGGACCTCCAGATGTTTTGGAACTGCGTTTCCCATGAGGCTCCAAAAACCTTATGAGAAGCTGAGCATCATGGCAGATGGAATTCCAAAACATGTGGGGCGATATTACAAAGTCACTGCTAACTTAACTTAACCAGAGCACGAGTAAACTTCCCAGAGCCATTACAGTCTATGCAGGTGTTAAGTTTACAACAGCTCTGGTTAAGTTAGCACCAACTATGTAATATAACCCTTGGAGGGCCAAGGTTGCTGAACCCCTTACATACAGGATCATATGAGGGATCTTTAAGAAAGCCAAAGACACGGTCTTATTGTTTGTAAAAATAAAAGCTTATTAATTGAATAAATGAAGTGGACGTGGTGCAATGTTTAGATGTTAAACACATTGAGTTCATGGCATAATGTCAGATTTGTGCTGTTTTTTTCACAACTTTAAATTTACAGAATATCGGCACCAAATATCGGCTATCGGCCAGAATAGCTGCCAATAATCGGTATCGGCCCTGAAAAAATGATATCAGTCTATCCCTACCGTCAGCAGGTCAATCATTACGGAACGCCGGGCCGGACATGTGTTATGAGAAATCAGCCAGTTTGTGAAATTCCTTTTAATAGTGACCATGTTGGGGTAAAACAGCCATGACACCTTAAAGGTCCACATGTCACAGAAACAATCTGACCGTAAACCTTTAAATCTAATTCCACCAAGGTACAAGGACAGCCTGCCCTTCCAGGATGACAGCCTTATCCTACAACGACTGGGAGTTTTCCCCAGCTCCCGGCCACGCGGCTCCGAGCAACTCATGCAATATAAAAGGGATTCACTGTTGGAGCCACCGCGTCGCACTTTGCTCCCATGGGAATGGTAAAGGGAACCTATACACAGTAAAAGTACACTATGAGGACACAAGTCTCGGGACCCCTGACTATGCCACACTCAGGGGCTTTATATCAGCTCCCCTTTTTCTGGGAAGACTTTCCACAGGATTTCAGGATGTTTCTTTGGGAATTTCTGCCCGTTCATCCAGAAGAGCATTTGTGAGGTCCGGTGCTGGTGTTGGAGGAGAAGGCCTGGCTCACAATCTCTTTTCCAGTTCATGGTGTTGGATGGGGTTGAGGTCAGGGCTCTGTGCGGCCAATCACGTTCTACCACACCAAACTTATCCAGCCATGTCTGGATGGACCTGGCTTTGTGCCCTGGACGCAGTGACGCTAGAATAGAAAAGGGCCTTCCCCAAACTGTCCCCACAAAGCTGGAAGCCGGGCATTGTCCAACATGTCTAGTTCAGCTGAAGCATTAAGACTTCCCTTCATTGGAATTAAGTAGTTAACCCCTGAATTACAGCCCCCCCCCCATAACATTATCCCTCCGCATTCACCAAACTGTACAGCCGGCACAATGCAACCAGACTAGCAACGTTCTCCCAGCATCCACGAAACTCAGACTCGCCTGTCAGATGCCAAACAGAAAGGCATGATTGGCCACCCCACAGAACATGTTTCCAATGCTCCGGAGTCCTTTTGTGGTGTGCGTTACACCACTCCATCCCATGCCTGAGGGTGTACTTGGTGATGTGAGGCTTGTATGCAGCTGCTCAGCCATGGAAACCCATTCCATGAAGCTCCTATCACCATGGCGCAGTGTTTGTGCTGATATTAATGGTGGAGGAGGTTTGGACAGTTCAGCTGTGAAATCAGTAGAGCATGGCCCCACCATTCCCAAACCACTAGTGATCCTGCTATCTAGTAAAATTCCTCTTGTCTTCCTCAACCCCCAATCCCTCTAGACTGTAAGCTCCTATGAGCACGGCCCTCTACACCTCTTGTTTCCATCTTACGTTCGTTTATTTGTATCTCGTTCCCTTTGGTTATTGTAAAGCGCTGCGGAAACTGTTGGCGCCATATCAATGACGACAATAATAATAATAATAATAATAATAATAATTGGAGGCTTTTTTTATTATTATTATTCTTTATTTATAAAGCGCCAGCATATTCCGCAGCGCTGTACAATAAGCACAGTATAGACAGGGTTACAATACATTGAACAACATTTGACAAACAGTACAGGAGGAGATGAGGGCCCTATTCCCGTAGGAACTCACAATCTGGGAGGGTTGGGGTTGGAAACAGGAGGAGAGGACTGTAAGGTGAGAGTGATTGATGGTTGGGTCAGTGAGTTGGGTGGTAGGCTTCCCTAAATAGGAATGTTTTCAGGGAGTGTTTGAAGGAAGAGAAGTTAGGGGAAAGTCTGACAGTACGAGGGAGAGCGTTCCAGAGAGTGGGGGCTGCGCGTGAGAAATCCTGCAGTCTATCATGGGAAGAGGTGATGCGGGGAGAAGCTAGGCGCAGGTCACTGTTTGACCTTAGGGAGCGGGCTGGGGTGTATTTGGTGATTAGTGAGGACAGGTAGTGGGGAGCTGAGTTAGTGAGGGTTTTGTAGGTAAGGATAAGGATTTTGAACTTAATTCTGCAGTGGATGGGGAGCCAGTGAAGGGACTCGCAGAGGGGAGCGGCAGAGACAGAGCGGCGGGTGAAGTGGATGAGGAGCTAGTGAAGGGACTCGCAGAGGGGAGCGGCGGGTGAGGTGGATGGGGAGCCAGTGAAGGGACTCGCAGAGACAGAGCGGCGGGTGAGGTGGATGGGGAGCCAGTGAAGGGACTCGCGGAGGGGAGCAGCAGAGACAGAGCGGCGGGTGAGGTGGATGGGGAGCCAGTGAAAGGACTCGCAGAGAGGAGCGGAGGGTGAGGTGGATGGGGAGCCAGTGAAGGGACTCGCAGAGACAGAGCGGCGGGTGAGGTGGATGGGGAGCCAGTGAAGGGACTCGCGGGGGAGCGGCAGAGACAGAGCGGCGGGTGAGGTGGATGGGGAGCCAGTGAAGGGACTCGCGGAGGGGAGCGGCAGAGACAGAGCGGCGGGTGAGGTGGATGGGGAGCCAGTGAAGGGACTCGCAGAGAGGAGCGGCAGAGACAGAGCGGCAGGTGAGGTGGATGGGGAGCCAGTGAAGGGATTTGCAGAGAGGAGCGGCAGAGACAGAGCGGTGGGTGAGGTGAATTAGCCTGGCGGAGGCGTTCAGGATGGATTGTAGGGGGGAGAGGCGGGACAGAGGGAGGCCAGATAAGAGATTATTGCAATAGTCGAGTCGGGAGATTACCAGGGCGTGTATGAGTTGTTTTGTGGTGACAGCGGTAAGAAATGGTCGAATTCTGGAAATATTACGCAGTTGGTATCGGCAGGAGGAGGAAAGAGACAGGATGTGGGGGATGAAGGAAAGAGCAGAGTCAAGTGTAACTCCAAGACAGCGAACTTGGTTTGATGGGGAGATGGTGATACCCTCCACCGTGATAGAGAAGTCAGGAGGTGGGGAGGCATTGGAGGGAGGAATAAGTAGGAGCTCAGTCTTTGACATGTTGATCTTTAGGTGGTGGGAGGCCATCCAGGAGGAGATGCCAGATAAACAGTCACTGACTTTTGAAAGGACAAGGGGAGAGAGATCAGGGGTAGAGAGGTAGATCTGAGTGTCATCAGCGTAGAGGTGGTAATTAAAGCCAAAGCTGTTAATGATTTTGCCCAGGGAGGAGGTGTAGATGGAAAAGAGCCAAGGACAGAGCCTTGAGGTACACCAACTGATAAAGGAAATGAAGAGGAGGGGTTACCAGCAAAGGACACAGAGAAGGGCCTGTTGGATAAATAGGAGTCAACCCATGCGCCTCCTCAGCACTCAGTGACCCCATACTGTGACGTTACATGCTCTCCCACGCCGTGGCCAAGTTGGTGCTACTGCTAAACACTTCCACTTTCCAGCAATACCCCTCACAGGTGAGCGTGGAATATCCAGCAGGGAGGACATTTCACCAGAGGCGGCTTCTATCACAGCACCACACGTGGAGTGACTGAGCTCTGTACAAACGTGTATAAAAGCACAGTGCAGGGTGAGATTTATACACCTGTGCCAATCCCTGTGACCGAAAAAACCTGAACTCAATCAGTAAGAGGCACAGCCCAATATGTGTGTCCATATAGTGTAAATTTCCACCCCAGAATATGGATTCAAGTTATCCACACACGGATTGTGGAAGACTCAGGTTATACTCTGCACCACCACAAACCCCGCCACCGGAGCAAACTTACACTGTGATGCTGCGGTCTGGGCAGTTATCACCAAATGTGCCTCCTTGTTCCTTGAAGGTGATCAGGTTCCACACGGCGATGACGGTGTCCTCAGGAATGTGGAAATGGAAGAGCTCCACACTTCCAACTGAGCGGAATGGGTTCAATTTCCGAGGGGTCCGAGTGAAATAATCCGTCACAAAAAGTCCATCTGCAAAAGAAGCACATGGTCACATAAAACCCACCCAAAAACATCTCTGTAAGGATTCAGTGGAAGGCGCTAAAACAAGAAGACCTCACACCGTGCCATGGCCAGCATGCAGAGACATGGCCGTCTGACACGCAGAACCAGCCGAATGTCAAACCTGACATGACCTAGATCCTTCTCCAGTAACTGTTATAAGAACCACTTGCTATTCCATTGTCCCCTTAAACTAAAGTCCAATACATGCCCATAAATCGCATGTCCTGAAACCCCTGGAAATATAATGGCTTGAGGGAAAACATGGAGTAACCTCTCTCGCCCCACCCCCCTTGAGAAATAAGCAGCTGGTGCACTTTATCTTCATGCCTTCCCCTTGGCATAAAAAAAACACGCACCTCATTATTACATTTAAAATAAATTATGAAACCTTAAAATCAACCCAAATAAATTCTGAAAAATGCCAAAAAAATCCTAAACAATAAATAAACAAAATGTCTTATTGCTGCAAGTGAAAATAATAAACGGTTTAAGAAATATGTAATAAACAGAGGGATTTTTTTTAATCTTGAAATCTATGGTGGAAAAAAGCCTCGTTTGTTTAAAAGAAGTTAGGAAACCAAAACTTTAACCCAAAAATTCCCAAAAATGCCAAAAAAATCCTAAAAAAATTAACAAAATGGCTTATTGCTGCAAGTGAAAATAATAAATGGTTTAAGAAATATTTTATAGTATGCAAAAAATTTTTTTACATTGAAACCTATGCTGAAATAAAGCCTCGTTTCTTTAAAATAAGTTAGGAAACCTAAACTTTAACCCAAAAAATCCCAAAAATGACCATAAAAAAATCTCAAAGATGGGTAGATCTGGAGGCCGGCCTTATGAGGCCCAATGTTCTCGACCAGCGGATTTGGATTGGTCGGGAACGTCGCCTGATGATACATACGGCTTGTCCAGCAATTTTGAATTCCCTTCGCATCTGGCATAAACTGGCATTGAAATGTGATTTAACCTCCTTTCCTTCCTTGCTGACCCCGATTTGTGGTAACGCCGGACCTTTCCGTTGCCTCCTGGATCTTGGTGTGTGCAGGTTGTACCATCTTACCTCAAAGGGACATTACTCTAAATGGACGAAATTGCTGTAGGTCTGGAGGGGAAAGGCTTCTCATTTCTGCACCTCCTGCAGTTGAAATCTTATGCTACTCGCCCTCATGTTCGAGCCGCGGCTGTGGCTAAACCAACTTTCTGCGAGCGCCTTTGCAAGAATGGCACGTACCAGGGAGGCATGATCTCCTATATATACACAGGGAATTGACGTTGATGCTGGACTGGAAGAAGCTATTTTACATACGAGCTTGGGAAGCGGATATCGGTGAAACTTTGGATTCAGAGGATTGGCTGGATATATGGGTTATGTTAAGTTCGGTATCTGTATGTGCCTCTCTACAAGAACAATCGATCAAGACTGTAATGCGCTGGTACGCTACCCCGGCTCAATTGGCTCATATGAACTCGAATGTCTTAGATGTTTGTTGGAGGTTCTTACTATCACATGTGGTGGTCCTGTCCGCTTATTGTATCTTTTTGCTTGGAAATACGGGATTTGTTGCAGATAGTGCTGCCTAACCCTGTTCCCTTTGGACCCGTGGGTTTTCCTGTTGTCCAGACCGGTCCCAGGTTTTACTTTTCACAAGAATAGATTGATGGCTATAATTTTACTGGCTGCTAGGCGGGCGGGAGCAGAGGTTTGGAGACCACCATGTTTGCCACGGATGGCTAAAGTTTATGCTAAAATTAAAGATACACAGGTTATGGACGAGCTGACGGCTCTGGTACAGAATACCCTGACTTCTTATAACAAAACCTGGCGACCGTGGCTGGACGCAGGATTGTAATGGGTTCTCCTTCTCTGCTCTATCTTGCCTTCTTTTATCTATAACTTATTTGCTCTAGTAGTTTTTCCCTTTTATTTTGGTCTGGTCCGGGGCTCCCCGCCCTTTTATTATTTTTTTCCACTCTTTCTACCTCCCCTCTCCCCCCCTTTTGTTTCCCCTCTTTCTCCTC
>CM019063.1:36786733-36923940 GCA_009667805.1 Leptobrachium leishanense
ATAAGGGTTTTACTGTTTATGATAAGGGTTACAGTTTCTGTTTATGATAAGGGTTACTGTTTATGTTTATGATAAGGGTTACTGTTTATGATAAGGGTTACAGTTTCTGTTTATGATAAGGGTTACTGTTTATGTTTATGATTAGGGTTACTGTTTATGTTTAGGGTTGGGGTATATGTTTAGGGTTGGGGTATATGTTTAGGGTTGGGGTATATGTTTAGGGTTGGGGTTTATGTTTAGGGTTGGGGTATATGTTTAGGGTTGGGGTTTATGTTTAGGGTTGGGGTTTATGTTTAGGGTTGGGGTTTATGTTTAGAGTTGGGGTTTCTGCTTGTTTAGTAATTGCTTATTTTGCTGTTTGATATTAGTTTTAATGTTATGGTTTGGGGCACTTTTAGGGTTAACCCTGACCCCCAGGTTTCTCTCTCCTCCCTCTCCATTTTTTTGGCAGCAGTTTCAGCGCCGTCTGACGTCTTCTAATCAAGCACACACGCCACTAGCGGACACAGCGCAAGTCTGTGCGTCAGTACTAGCGGTTCTATGTTCTCGAAAAAAATGTGTTCCTTTGCCGCTTGCGTTGCGCGGCCGAACTTTCGTGCAGCCGTACTTCGTAGATTGGCCGTCATTTGCTGCTACTACGGCCGTAATAAAGTGCGCGTTCACACTGCGTTTGTCTGACCCGAGCCTTAAACTATCACGACGCTGGTGTTACCGGCACTGGAAGGGGTTAATCTCACAGGCTGCAGGAACATCACACGCAGAAGATTAACATCACTCAGTATGGGGGTGAAAGCAGTGTAGGGGTGCAGCCAGTCAGTATTGGTGTGCAGGTAAGGAGGAAGGTAGTGTTGGGGTGCAGACAGAAACTAATGGGGTCCATGCAGTCACTGTATGGATGCAGTCGATACTGAGGTGCAGGCAATAGCTATGACCACATATTGGGGTGCAGGCAGTAAGTATTGTGGCGCAGGCAATCACTGTAGGGTTGCAGCAAATCATTATTGGGGTTGCAGGCAGTGTAGGGGTGAAAGCATATTAGGGTGCAGGCTGGTATTATTGGGGATTGACAACATATTGGGGGTGCATGCAGGCAGTATTGGGGGTGCAGCAGTATTGGGGTGCAGGCAGTATGGGGGGGGTGCAGGCAGTATTGGGTGTGCAGGGAGTATTGGGGGTGCAGGCTGTATTGGGGGTGAAGGCAGGCAGTATTGGGGGGTGCAGGCAGTATTGGGGGCGCAGGGAGTATTGGGGGTGCAGGCAGTATTGGGGGGTGCAGGCAGGCAGTATTGGGGGGATGCAGGGAATATTCGGGGTGCAGGCAGGCAGTATTGGGGTGCAGGCAGGCAGTATTGGGGGGCAGGCAGTATTGGGGATGCAGGCAGTATTGGGGATGCAGGCAGGCAGTATTGGGGTGCAGGCGGTATTGGGGGGTGCAGGCAGTATTGGAGGTGCAGGCAGTATTGGGGGGTGCAGGCAGTATTGGGGGTGCAGGCAGTATTGGGGGTGCAGGAATATTAGGGTGCAGGCAGGCAGTATTGGGGGTGCAGGCAGGTAGTATTGGGGGGCAGGCAGTATTGGGGGTGCAGGCAGTATTGGTGGTGCAGGGAGTATTGGGGGTGCAGGCAGGCAGTATTGGGGTGCAGGCAGGCAGTATTGGGGGGTGCATGCAGTATTGGGGGTGCAGGCAGTATTGGGGTGTGCAGGCAGCAGTATTGGGGGTGCAGGCAGGCTGTATTGGGGTGCAGGCAGTATTGGGGGTGCAGGCTGTATTGGGGGGTGCAGTCAGGCAGTATTGGGGGGTGCAGGCAGTATTGGGGGTGCAGGGAGTACTGGGTGTAGTCAGGCAGTATTGGGGGGCAGGCAGTATTGGGGGTGCAGGCAGTATTGGGGGGTGCAGGGAGTACTGGGGGTGTAGTCAGGCAGTATTGGGGGGCAGGCAGTATTGGGGGCAGGCAGTATTGGGGGTGCAGGCAGTATTGGGGGTGCAGGCAGTATTGGGGGTGCAGGAGTACTGGGGGTGCAGGCAGTATGGGGGTGCAGGCAGTATTGGGGGTGCAGGCAGTATTGGAGGTGCAGGCAGTATTGGGGGGTGCAGGGAGTACTGGGGGTGCAGGCAGTATTGGGGGGTGCAGTCAGGCAGTATTGGGGGGTGCAGGCAGTATTGGGGGGTGCAGTCAGGCAGTATTGGGGGTGCAGGCAGTATTGGGAGGTGCAGGCAGTATTGGGGGTGGCAGCATACCGGGGTTCACCCCTCCCCCCACGTTTCAGTCACTCACCGGCCGGGCTGGGCAGGATTAGGAGGAGCAGGAGGAGGGTGGGGGGGAAAGCAGGGCCCGGGGGTGAGGGGGGGTGCAGGGGGCCCCCGAAGCATCCATCCCGCAGCTCCATCCCGAACAATGAACCTTCCCCGACTGGTTGCTTACGTCATGGGGCGGGCCAGCACACCAGCCGACCTCCTGATAGGTCGAGCGCACTGTCACTCAGCGCATATACTCCATGGATAGAAATGCAAAGGCCCCCATAATAACCACAGAGTCCCATAATAACCACAGAGACCCCATAATAACCACAGAGACCCCATAATAACCACAGAGACCCATAATAACACCAGAGACCCCATAATAACCACAGAGCCCCATAATAACACCAGAAACCCCATAATAACCACAGAGACCCCATAATAACACCGGAGACCCCATAATAACCACAGAGCCCATAATAACACCAGAGCCCCATAATAACCACAGAGACCCCATAATAACACCAGAGCCCCCATAATAACCACAGAGCCCCATAATAACACCAGAGCCCCCATAATAACCACAGAGACCCCATAATAACACCAGAGCCCCATAATAACCACAGAGCCCCCATAATAACCACAGAGACCCCATAATAACACCAGAGCCCCCATAATAACCACAGAGCCCCCATAATAACCACAGAGACCCCATAATAACACCAGGAGCCCCTATAATAACCACAGAGACCCCATAATAACACCAGAGCCCCCATAATAACCACAGAGCCCCCATAATAACCACAGAGTCCCATAATAACCACAGAGACCCCATAATAACCACAGAGACCCATAATAACACCAGAGACCCCATAATAACCACAGAGCCCCATAATAACACCAGAAACCCCATAATAACCACAGAGCCCCATAATAACACCGGAGACCCCATAATAACCACAGAGCCCCATAATAACACCAGAGCCCCATAATAACACCAGAGCCCCATAATAAACCAGAGACCCCATAATAACACCAGAGCCCCATAATAACCACAGAGCCCCCATAATAACCACAGAGACCCCATAATAACACCAGAGCCCCATAATAACCACAGAGCGCCATAATAACACCAGAGCCCCATAATAACCACAGAGACCCCATAATAACACCAGGAGCCCCTATAATAACCACAGAGACCCCATAATAACACCAGAGCCCCCATAATAACCACAGAGCCCCCATAATAACCACAGAGACCCATAATAACACCAGAGACCCCATAATAACCACAGAGCCCCATAATAACACCAGAAACCCCATAATAACCACAGAGCCCCATAATAACACCGGAGACCCCATAATAACCACAGAGCCCCATAATAACACCAGAGCCCCATAATAACACCAGAGCCCCCATAATAACCACAGAGAACCCATAATAACACCAGAGCCCCATAATAACCACAGAGACCCCATAATAACCACAGAGACCCCATAATAACACCAGAGACCCCATAATAACCACAGAGCCCCCATAATAACACCAGAGCCCCCATAATAACCACAGAGCCCCCATAATAACCACAGAGACCCCATAATAACACCAGAGCCCCCATAATAACCACAGAGCGCCCATAATAACACCAGAGCCCCCATAATAACCACAGAGACCCCATAATAACACCAGAGCCCCCATAATAACCACAGAGCCCCCATAATAACCACAGAGCCCCATAATAACCACAGAGCCCCCATAATAACACCAGAGCCCCCATAATAACCACAGAGACCCCATAATAACACCAGAGCCCCCATAATAACCACAGAGACCCCATAATAACACCAGAGACCCCATAATAACCACAGAGCCCCCATAATAACACCAGAGACCCCATAATAACCACAGAGACCCCATAATAACACCAGAGCCCCATAATAACCACAGAGACCCCATAATAACACCAGAGACCCCATAATAACCACAGAGCCCCATAATAACACCAGAGACCCCATAATAACCCAGAGACCCATAATAACACCAGAGGACCCCATAATAACCACAGAGCCCCCATAAAACACCAGAGCCCCATAATAACCACAGAGAACCCATAATAACACCAGAGACCCCATAATAACACCAGAGCCCCATAATAACACCGGAGACCCCATAATAACCACAGAGACCCCATAATAACACCAGAGACCCCATAATAACCACAGAGCCCCCATAATAACACCAGAGCCCCATAATAACCACAGAGAACCCATAATAACACCAGAGCCCCATAATAACCACAGAGAACCCATAATAACAACAGAGACCCCATAATAACCACAGAGCCCCAAAATAACACCAGAGACCCATAATAACACCAGAAACCCCATAATAACCACAGAGCCCCATAATAACACCAGAGACCCCATAATAACACCAGAGACCCCATAATAACCACAGAGCCCCATAATAACACCAGAGCCCCCATAATAACCACAGAGCCCCCATAATAAACACAGAGCCCCATAATAACACCAGAGACCCCATAATAACCACAGAGCCCCCATAATAACACCAGAGCCCCCATAATAAACACAGAGCCCCCATAATAACCACAAAGACCCCATAATAACCACAAAGACCCCATAATTACACCAGAGACCCCATAATAACCACAGAGCCCCATAATAACACCAGAGACCCCATAATTACACCAGAGCCCCTATAATAACCACAGAGCCCCATAATAACACCAGAGCCCCCATAATAACCACAGAGCCCCATAATAACACCAGAGCCCCCATAATAACCACAGAGACCCCATAATAACACCAGAGCCCCCATAATAACCACAGAGACCCCATAATAACACCAGAGACCCCATAATAACCACAGAGCCCCTATAATAACCACAGAGCCCCCATAATAACCAAATAGCCCCCATAATAACACCAGAGATCCCATAATAACCACAGAGACCCCATAATAACACCAGAGACCCCATAATAACCACAAAGCCCCAATAATAACACCAGAGCCCCCATAATAACCACAGAGCCCCTATAATAACCACAGAGCCCCCATAATAACCAAATAGCCCCCATAATAACACCAGAGATCCCATAATAACCACAGAGACCCCATAATAACACCAGAGCCCCCATAATAACCACAGAGACCCCATAATAACACCAGAGCCCCCATAATAACCACAGAGACCCCATAATAACACCAGAGACCCCATAATAACCACAAAGACCCCATAATAACACCAGAGCCCCATAATAACACCAGAGACCCCATAATAACCACAGAGACCCATAATAACACCAGAGCCCCTATAATAACCACAGAGCCCCCATAATAACACCAGAGCCCCCATTATAACCACAGAACCCCATAATAACACCAGAGCGCCATAATAACACCAGAGCCCCCATAATAACACCAGAGCCCCATAATAACCACAGAGACCCATAATAACACAGAGCCCCTATAATAACCACAGAGCCCCCATAATAACACCAGAGCCCCCATTATAACCACAAAGACCCCATAATAACACCAGAGCCCCATAATAACACCAGAGACCCCATAATAACCACAGAGACCCATAATAACACCAGAGCCCCTATAATAACCACAGAGCCCCCATAATAACACCAGAGCCCCCATTATAACCACAGAGACCCCATAATAACACCAGAGCGCCAAAATAACACCAGAGACCCCATAATAACCACAGAGCCCCATAATAACACCAGAGACCCCATAATAACCACAGAGCCCCCATAATAACACCAGAGACCCCATAATAACCACAGAGCCCCCATAATAACACCAGAGCCCCATAATAACACTGGAGACCCCATATTAACCACAGAGCCCCATAATAACACCAGAGTCCCATAATAACACCAGAGACCCCATAATAACCACAGAGCCCCCATAATAACACCAGAGCCCCCATAATAACACCAGAGACCCCATAATAACCACAGAGACCCCATAATAACACCAGAGCCCCCATAATAACCACAGAGCCCCCATAATAACCACAGAGACCCCATAATAACACCAGAGACCCCATAATAACCACAGAGCCCCCATAATAAACACCAGAGACCCCATAATAACCACAGAGCCCCCATAATAACACCAGAGACCCCATAATAACCACAGAGAACCCATAATAACAACAGAGACCCCATAATAACCACAGAGCCCCAAAATAACACCAGAGACCCATAATAACACCAGAAACCCCATAATAACCACAGAGCCCCATAATAACCACAGAGACCCCATAATAACACCAGAGACCCATAATAACACCAGAGACCCCATAATAACCACAGAGCCCCATAATAACACCAGAGACCCCATAATAACCACAGAGACCCCATAATAACACCAGAGCCCCATAATAACACCAGAGACCCCATAATAACCACAGAGCCCCCATAATAACACCAGAGCCCCCATAATAACCACAGAGACCCTATAATAACACCAGAGACCCCATAATAAAAACAGAGACAACATAATAACACCAGAGACCCCATAATAACCACATAGCCCCCATAATAACCACAGAGACCCCATACTAACACCAGAGACCCCATAATAACCACAGAGCCCCCATAATAACACCAGAGCCCCCATAATAACCACAGAGCGCCTATAATAACCACAGAGGCCCCATAATAACACCAGAGACCCCATAATAACACCAGAGACCCCATAATAACACCAGAGCCCCATAATAACCACAGAGCCCCTATAATAACCACAGAGCCCCCATAATAACCAAATAGCCCCCATAATAACACCAGAGATCCCATAATAACCACAGAGACCCCATAATAACCACAGAGACCCCATAATAATACCAGAGACCCCATAATAACCACAGAGCCCCCATAATAACACCAGAGCCCCCATAATAACCACAGAGCCCCTATAATAACCACAGAGCCCCCATAATAACCAAATAGCCCCCATAATAACACCAGAGATCCCATAATAACCACAGAGACCCCATAATAACACCAGAGACCCCATAATAACCACAGAGCCCCCATAATAACACCAGAGACCCCATAATAACCACAGAGCCCCCATAATAACACCAGAGACCCCATAATAACCACAGAGAACCCATAATAACAACAGAGACCCCATAATAACCACAGAGCCCCAAAATAACCCAGAGACCCATAATAACACCAGAAACCCATAATAACCACAGACCCCATAATAACCACAGAGACCCATAATACACCAGAGACCCATAATACACACCAGAGAACCCATATAACCACAGAGCCCCATAATAACACCAGAGACCCCATAATAACCACAGAGACCCATAATAACACCAGAGCCCCATAATAACACCAGAGACCCCATAATAACCACAGAGCCCCCATAATAACACCAGAGCCCCCATAATAACCACAGAGACCCTATAATAACACCAGAGACCCCATAATAACCACAGAGACCCCATAATAACACCAGAGGCCCCATAATAACCACATAGCCCCCATAATAACCACAGAGACCCCATACTAACACCAGAGACCCCATAATAACCACAGAGCCCCCATAATAACACCAGAGCCCCCATAATAACCACAGAGCGCCTATAATAACCACAGAGGCCCCATAATAACACCAGAGACCCCATAATAACACCAGAGACCCCATAATAACACCAGAGCCCCATAATAACCACAGAGCCCCTATAATAACCACAGAAGCCCCTAATAACCAAATAGCCCCCATAATAACACCAGAGATCCCATAATAACCACAGAGACCCATAATAACCACAGAGACCCCATAATAATACCAGAGACCCCATAATAACCACAGAGCCCCATATAACACCAGAGCCCCCATAATAACCACAGAGCCCCTATAATAACCACAGAGCCCCCATAATAACCAAATAGCCCCCATAATAACACCAGAGATCCCATAATAACCACAGAGACCCCATAATAACACCAGAGACCCCATAATAACCACAGAGCCCCCATAATAACACCAGAGCCCCCATAATAACCACAGAGCCCCTATAATAACACAGAAGCCCCCATAATAACCAAATAGCCCCCATAATAACACCAGAGATCCCATAATAACCACAGAGACCCCATAATAACACCAGAGACCCCATACTAACCACAGAGCCCCCATAATAACACCAGAGCCCCCATAATAACCACAGAGACCCCATAATAACACCAGAGACCCCATAAAAACCACAGAGACCCCATAATAACAGCAGAGACCCATAATAACACCAGAGACCCCATAATAACCACAGAGCCCCCATAATAACACCAGAGACCCCATAATAACACCAGAGCCCCCATAATAACCAAAGAGCCCCCATAATAACACCAGGGACCCCCTAATAACCACAGAGCCCCCATAATAACACCAGGGTCCCCTATAATAACCACAGAGCCCCATATTAACCACATAGACCCCATAATAACACCAGAGACCCCATAATAACACCAGGGGCCCCAATAATAACCACAGAGCCCCCATAATAACACCAGAGACCCCATAATAACCACAGAGCCCTCATAATAACACCAGGGACCCCATAATAACCACAGAGCGCCCATAATAACACCAGAGACCCCATAATAACCACGGAGCCCCCATAATAACACCAGAGACCCCATAATAACCACAGAGCCCACATAATATCACCAGAGACCCCATAATAACACCAGGGGCCCCATAATAACCACAGAGCCCACATAATAACACCAGGGGTCCCTATTATAACCACAGAACCCCTATAGTAACCACAGAGCCCCCATAATAACACCAGAGACCCTATGCTCTCTCCCACCTGCACCGACCAGCATCTCCCTCCACCCCATCCCTCTCCTTCTCCTCCTTCGAGACACACTGCATCCGCCTGTTCTCTCCTCTGGCTCTCAGGGTGGCAGTCATCTACCGACCACCGGGACCAACCTCCCAGTTCTTTGACCACTTTGCTACCTGGCTTTCTCACTTCCTGTCTTCTAATCTTCCATGCCTAATTCTCGGTGACTTCAACATTCCCATTGACGATTCTTCCGCTCCTGCTGCCTCCAAACTTCTTTCACTCACGTCCTCCCTTGGACTCACATAATCCTCCCTCCTCCCTACCCACCGCGATGGTCACGTTATTGACCTGGTCTTTTCCAACCTCTGCTCCATTTCTGAGTTCAAATGTCGCCTTTTTCCCATCTCTGACCACCACCTTCTCTCTTTCAACCTATCTGGACTTCCTAAACACCCTGCTCCCCCACCCCGCACACACACTCGCAGAAATCTACATGCTGTGGACCCCCATCAATTCTCCAACCTACTTCACCACCTCCCTCATACCTCATCCTTCACCTGCCCTGATGCTGCCACTAATCACTACAACACTACGCTTATCTCTGCTCTAGACACTCTTGCTCCTCTTCGACTCTGTAAGGCCCCACGCTGCCAGCTTCAGCCCTGGCACACCCTCCAGACTCGCTACCTGCAAAGATGCTCCCGCACCGCAGAGCGTGCCTGGAGGAAATCCCGCTCTGAAGCTGATTTTGTTCACTTCAAGTTTATTCTCCGGTCATACACCTCTGCCCTCCACTTGGCCAAACAATCCTTCTTCTCATCTCTTATATCTACGCTGTCCTTCAACCCTAAACGGCTCTGGTCCACCTTCAACACCCTCCTCTACCCACCTGCACCTCCCCCCTCAGCTGCCTTCAGCACTCAAGACCTGGCAGACTACTTCCTCAGTAAAACTCTAACTATCAGAAGCAACATCCCAACACAAGATAGTTATCTGCCACCTCCACTCCCACAGGTCCCCTCTGCCACCCTCTGCCGCTTCCTCCCAGCCACTGAGGAGGAAGTCAATTCCTTATTGTCCTCACATCTCACCACGTGCCCGCTCGACCCCATTCCCTCACATCTAATTCCTCCCCTCTCCTCCTCCCTCACCCCTGCTCTCACACACATCTTCAACCTATCTCTCTCCACTGGCTCCTTTCCATCCGCCTTCAAACACGCGCTATGTATGCCTGATTCTAGTTTCAACTAAAAACTACCTAATTATTTTCAAGTGAACCAATATTCTGAACAAGATGACCGCCTGGCTCACAATGGCGGCCATCTTCCAGCCTGTTTCCACTACATTCCCCCCTTGGCTCAAGCCTCAGGCTCTTCTCCTGAGACTTGTAGCCATTACACCTCACTACTTCTATTCTCAAGTTCCTCATATTTGGGGGGCCTGTTTTTGTCGGGAACATACCTTGTGGGATAATCAGTGGTATATTTTGTGTCTGTGTGGGTGTCAGT
Organism: Leptobrachium leishanense; assembly: GCA_009667805.1. NCBI lineage: Eukaryota > Metazoa > Chordata > Amphibia > Anura > Megophryidae > Leptobrachium > Leptobrachium leishanense. The sequence continues at coordinate 36,797,338 of CM019063.1, forward strand.
GCCTTCTTGCATAGCGGCCAGAGGCAAAGCCCTATACGATACAGTAGTGCCCCTACAACCAAGATCACCACTACCATCAGAATCATAGATCCAATCTGTGAAATAAATCTCAGAATGGATCCAAACCAATCTCCAATTGCTCCGAACCCACGAAGTGGATTCCAGCCTTCAGCAGCGATCCTCCTTGCTGTGTCCTGCAACTGTGCTACCTTTTCTTGGTGATCTTGAATTACCTGATAATAATCAGGGACATCCTGTGTAGCATTCTTAATGAATGTGCAACATTCATAGTGCATCGTCATCTCACACAATCCATTCAGAGCTGCACTAATCTGTTCCAGTGCCATGTTGTGTATCATTTGCACCTTTCGTGTCTCTCGTACCTCCAGATTCAGCAACTGAATATCCCAACTAATTTTATTCAAAATCTCATCCATCAAACTAGCATAACTGTTCATTCTTGCCATCAACTCTCTTCCCCATCCAGTCCAGGCCGGAAGCCAAGCCCATACTCGATCCGCTTTCTTAAACAACTCTCTCTTCTGTCTCTCAAACACCAGTGGGTACCTAGGGTGAAGTATTGTATCTGAATTAGTGTCCTCCCCCCTTACCTTCTGGATCGGGATCAATTTAGCCAAATAACACATTCCCGTCACTGTATGTGGTACCCATGTGTAGCACACTCCTTTACAACACACCTGATATCCTCCTTTCACTATAAATGGTGATGAATATAGTGTTCCCTTTGTTATCGCTATTGCAAACTGTCTCAACCGTCTCATCATGTCCCCTATATCCTGCCTTCCACTGGTTGAGTTCGCAATTTCTTCCTCTTGTTCTCTAGTGAACTGCCTGCATTGTATGTATATGTAATGTGCCTTCAGTCCTGTTCTGAATATGTAAATGTACGATGTCCAATTGAACTGACTTGAGTTGCACGCCCCACCCTCATTACTTATCTCTCTATCTGGGCCTAGTTGAAAACACCACTCTGGTTGATACATTGGTCCTATTATAGGATGCCCAGGACTGAATGGTTCCGGTTTCTCTCTTGACATATCAACTGTCTGTACTGTTACATTTTCTGATGCAAACATACTCAAATTCATTGGAACAGATGTGAATGGTATATGAATTGTTTCTGGGTGCAGTCTACTACACACCCAACATGTGGTCTGTCCAGACTTTTTAGCATAATCATATTTAAATTGCACAAGTAGGTGTCCTTTTAGCTTAGTTCCAGATGACGCCTCTCGCTTTTGTCTCCACATGGTACGGTTCTCCATCACCGGGTGTGTGCCATTCCGATTTTTGGTGATACTTGGACGCTTGGGACATGCTTCACGTGATAGTCCATAAATCAGATGTGCGAGAAACAAAATCAATACCAGAATTGCTCCCACTGTCAAAAACCCTTGGGCAATTCTGTTAGCAGTCACATAAACCCAATCCCTCCCCGCCGGAATTTCAAAAACAAAAGACATTTCCAGTTGATCACGGGTCGGGGCCGGGCCCCTAAAAATAACCCTCTCAGCATTTTCCATCAGTGGATAGTTAGATCTCGCTGTATCCATCAGAACACCCAAGGGTTGAGTATCTTGGATGCTTTCAATCGAACCTCTCAGGGGCTCATGACTGTGGTCTTTGATAGCTTTAGCCTCAGTGGATTGGTCTCGTTGGGGACGACCTTCCATACTGGTTCAGGATTGACTGCAGCTACCTTCAATCTGGAGTGATGTATCCACGGGACCACCTCGGCAACCTTTACTGCTGTAGTGGTTGATAACAGGACAAAATAAGGACCTCTCCATTTTGGGCCTAATGGATCATTTTTCCACTCTTTTACCCATACTGAATCACCTGGACAATATTTATGCAGTGGAGGGTACAAAAAGTGAGGTATATTGTCTCCCACCCAAGTATTCAATTTCTGCATTGCTTTACCCAACAGTACAACCTGATCATTCAATTTAATTTCCCCCAATGCCCGAAGGTCCCCCCCTTAGTCCATTGATCAGAGGGGTAGGCCACCCGAACATAAGTTCGTATGGACTTAGCTTCAATTGGGGGGTGGGCCTGCACCTAATGTGTAATAAGATTATCGGGAGCACATCCAACCAGCCTAGTGACGTTTCTTGGCACAATTTGGACATCAGAGTCTTTAGGGTGCGGTTCATTCTCTCGACTTTTCCTGAACTTTGGGGCCTGTAGGCAGTATGTAGCTTCCAGGTGATGCCCAATAGACGGGCAAGTTGCTGTAAACAGTTCTGTATAAATGCAGGGCCATTGTCCGACCCTAATTCAAGAGGCAGTCCGTAGCGCGGTATTATTTCTTTCATCAGACTTTTCACCACCTCCGCTGTCTTTTCTGTTCTTGTTGGGAAAGCTTCCACCCATCCTGTTAGGGTACACACCATTACCAGTAGATATTTGTATCCTTTGCAGGGTGGCAACACTGTGAAATATATCTGTAATGACGCCATTGGAGACAGCCCGATTGGCTGTTTCCCTGGAGGTTGAGACGGGCCTGTTCTTGGATTATTCTTGGCGCATGTCACGCACTGCTGGGCTATTGCTTTGCAGATTACTGACAGTCCTGGTACGTAGAAATGTGGCTTCAATTGCTGTTCCATTATTTCTCTTCCTCTATGAGTACTTGCGTGGAGTGTTCTTACAATCTCAGGCGCCAGTGTTGCTGGTAGAACTATTTGTCCATTCTCTAACTGGAACCATCCGTCTTCTCCATATCCGCCTTGTTCTTCTGACAGCCATTTCTTCTCTTTCTCTGAATATACAGGTGTCCATTCACTCAGTGGCGCCGGTAAGAGTGCAGCCACCACTGGTTTTACTTTGTATCGTGCCAATTCTCCACGGTTTCCCCAGACAAATTCTTCTTTCGGGAAATAGTATCGCCATGCGAAGAACAGCAGATCTTGTCTGTCTTGTGAATCTCGCACTGCTGGTATGAAAAAGTTCATTGCACTTCTCTTCATTTTTGGCAGCTTATTTCTGATAAGGATCTCCTTGAGGAAGAACCTTACCAATGGGGCTTGGTATTCTTCTGCTCCCAATTCTCCCAGACTTAGCAATATTCGTGTGATTCTTAGATTATTGTGCGGGTTGGTTGTTAGATTTTCAAAACGTGAGGCGAAATTTTCTGCTCGTTCAACTTCAATTACTTCTGTATCTTCTTCTCCATACTCCCCCATTAATTTTACGCCGAAGAATTTCAGCATCATTTTGTATGCTCTGCGTAATCTTTGCTGAACTTCTGAGGTGTTAATCATAAGACGTGTCTCTTGAGGGTTCAGAGGAGTGGAGTAGAAATTTCGGCCTTGGGACCAGATTGGGAAAAACCATTGGATATAATTATAATTGAGTTCTAATAGTTCATAGTCATTGTGCCATTTGTGCAAAACAATTTCAATAAATTCGCCTCCAGATTCAAATTTTATCCAATTCGTAGTTTGGCATGGCAGGTTGGTCCTCCTGCTTGCAGAGCAGGACTTTGGCTTGATCAGTTGTTAGCAATGGTGTTGCAGCCGCTTTTGCGGCCTGGTCTGCGCGCCTGTTGCTTCTTGGGATTTCATCATGACCTTTCTGGTGGCCACGACAGTGCATGATACTGACAGCACTTGAATTCCATACAGCTTCTAGGAGGACTGCGATTTCAGCTGCATACTTGATTTGTTGTCCTGAGGAAATAAATATGCCTCTTTCTTTGTAGAGTGCACCATGTGCATGGACAGTCATGAAGGCATACTTGGAGTCAGTGTAGATATTCACTCTTTTGCCTTCGGAGATTTGCAGAGCCCTTGTTAGAGCTGTTTTCTCAGCAAGTTGTGCAGATGTATGGCCTGGTAGAGAATTTGCTTCAATAATCTCTTCTGCTGAGACAACTGTATAGCCGGAGACTTTCTTCCCATCATCCATGTAGCTGCTATCATCAGTGAACAACTGTAGATCGTATTTGTCTAGGGGTACGTCTTTCAAATCTGGCCTGCTACTGAACACTTCTTCCATGACTTGGAGGCATTCATGATCTGGATCCTCTTCGCAGTCAGGCAGTAAAGTAGCAGGGTTCTGGGTAGCGATGAGGTCCAAATTAACCCGTGGATTCTCACACATCATAGCTTGGTACTTCGTCATCTGGCTGTTGCTGAACCAGTAGCTTCCTTTCACGTCGAGCAGGGCTTTGACAGCATGGGGCACCTTGACATGAAGAACTTGTCCAAGGATCAGCTTGTCTGCTTCTGCTATCAACATTGCTGTGGCTGCCACAGCCTTCAGGCATGGGGGTAGGCCGCAGGCCACAGGATCAAGTTGTTTGGAGAGGTAGGCCACGGGCCTTAGCCAATAGCCGAAACTTTGAATCAGCACTCCTGTAGCTGTTTGATTGTGTTCATGCACGTACAGCTGGAAGGGCTTGCTGTGATCTGGCAATCCCAATGCAGGGGCTTCCATTAACAGAGTCTTTAATTTCAGAAAGGCTGCTGTTTGTTCTTCTTCCCAGAGGAAGGGGTCATGCTCTCCCCCCTTGGTAGCTTGATGGAGGGGTTTAGCAATGTCTGCGAAGTTGGGGATCCACAGGCGGCAGAAGCCTGCAGCTCCCAGGAATTCACGAACTTGTCTCCTTGTCTTTGGTTGGGGTATTCGGCATACTGCTTCCTTTCTCTCAGCCCCCAGTGCACGCTTGGTTCCTGTTAATTGAAAACCGAGATACTTCACAGTCTGTTTACATATTTGTGCTTTCCTTTTGGACACTCTGTAACCTGCAAGGCATAGCAGATGTAACAGGGCTTTAGTGGCAGAGAGACAGTCTTTTTCTGTGGGAGAGGCCAGTAATAAATCATCGACATACTGCAACAAAACAACTTTGTCTGGCTGAGCGTTGAAGGACAGGAGGTCCTGGCTGAGCGCGCACCCAAAAATCGTGGGTGAGTTCTTGAAACCTTGGGGGAGGCGTGTCCAGGTCATTTGATGACGCGCTCCCGTGGTGGAGTCCTCCCATTGAAACGCAAAAAGGGGCTGGCTTGCTGGAGCCAGGCGGATGCAAAAGAAAGCGTCTTTTAAATCAAGCACCGTGTAATATTTTGTATCTCCAGGAATTAATGCCAGCAGATTGTATGGATTAGGGACTACAGGGTGTAAAGTTACTGTAGCCTCGTTAACCGCTCGTAAATCTTGGACCGGGCGGTACTCTTGTGTGCCCTCTTTCAGTACTGGCAACAGAGGTGTGTTCCACGGTGACACGCAGAATTTCAATATGCCGTGATCTTTAAGTCTCTGCAAATGCGTTTGGATATTCTGCTTGGCTTTTTGTGGGATGTGATATTGTTTTAGAGCCACAGGCACTGCCCCTGGTTTTAAATCAACGTCTACCGGAGGGATGTTTATGGCTAGCCCGGGTGGGTTTTCCTCGGCCCACACACCACGGATTCCCAGGAGTAGTGTGTACGGGTCCGGGTCAACCAGCGGCGTTGGTGCTGTACGCCATTCTTCTTCTCTGGGCATAATTACTGCAATTTTTGCGGGTTGGATGCACTGGCTGGCTGGGCTGTGCTGCCGTGCAGAGCTGCCACTCTCAGGCAGGTCTAATCTAGCGTGACCCCCGGGAAAAAACGTAATTTGGGCTTGCAATTTGCAAAGGATATCCCGCCCCAGGAGCTGGATGGGACATTCGGGCATATACAAAAATTCATGTTCAACATTATGCCCATCCACGCTACATTTTCGTGAAGCAAGAAAGGGGTACTTTGCGGATACCCCCATTGCCCCCACGATATCAACCTCAGTTCCCATCGGGGGAGCAATTTGCTGTGTTACAACAGAATATTCGGCACCGGTGTCAACCATAAAAATTTAATCTTTATCTCCCACTCTCATAGTGACCGTGTGCTCGTGATTACCGAGCGGGATGGGCCCAGGTCCGTGTCAATATGTACCTTGCCCTTCAAATGACGTCCCCGCCAACCCAACAAATCCTGCACCGGCACCATCATTTCTCTCATATCTGCCGTTTGTTACTTGACCATTAGGGGCCTGACCTCCCGATTCCCCAGCTTCCCCCGGCACACCAAATTTAGCCAAAAATGCCGGACAATCATTTTTCCAGTGACCTTCGCCCGGCACCAGGCGCACTGATTGGGCCCCAGGGGTGCCCTAGGGGCTCCCCTACCTCTACCCCCACATCCCCTCGCTCTCCCTCTGTCTGGGGCACCTCTCCCTCCATTTCCCATATATCCGACCACCCCTGTATGTCCTCTTTAGTTCCTCATCTCCTCCCGTTTTTCTTCTAAATCCCGGTTATGGTACACTTTATTAGCAATTTCTACCAATTCGCTAATACCTTTACCCAAAAACCCATCTTCTCTCTGTATTTTATTCCGTATATCTCTCTGTGACTGACCCACAAAAGAAGAATTAATTAACCTGTGATTCTCCGCTGCTTCAGGGTCAATAGGACTGGACATCCTATATGCATCTAGTAACCTTTCTAGAAATACACTTGGGGATTCTTTAGAATCTTGCACAATATCCGCTATTTTCCCCATATTTGTGGGCTTCTTCCCTCCCGCTTTAACACCCATTATTACCGCTGTGCGGTACCTCTGCAGGTGGGCAATGCCTGCAGCGGTGTTGTACGGCCATTTGGGATCTGTTTTGGGGTAGTGCTCCTCTGCCCACGCTTCTGGCTGGGCTCTGACATCTTCTACAGCTTGGGCAAGTAGAATTTTTTGCGCGCTACTATTTATTCGGGCTCTTTCCTCAGTAGTGAACATTGTCAGCATTAATTGCTGACAATCTGCCCATGTGGGGTTATGTGTAAGCATAATTGACTCTATTATACTGGCCACTGCCGCGGGATTAGTGGAATACAGTGGTGTATGTGTTTTCCAATTGAACAAATCTGTTGTTGTAAATGGAACATATGTGTAATGCACTGGCCCAGGTGCTCCGTTTTCCAATAAGGGACCTGGCACTTCCCGTAGGGGCATCTGCATTTTACTCTTACCGGGATTGTGTTGATATAGATCTCGGGGTTTATATACATTATTCGCTGCGCGAGTGGTAGCACCTTGCTTTACACCTTCACTCTTATCATCACCATCATCACTGTCCTCTCGGTCTACCAATTTATACATACTCCCATCGGGCATTTCGATCTTTCCTGGTGGGACCTCTCTATCTTCTCCACCCACTGCCCCCTCTTCCTCTTCCGCAACTCCGCGCGCCGGAGAAAGGAAGCCGGCGGAGCAGTAGCCGCCGCCCGCTTCCCAACCGCCGACACACAAAACTTCTCTAGCTGCCCCATAATATGATGGATAGGGCGGGGGCAGGGAATCAATCTCCTCCGGTTGTTCTACCAACACGGTCTTTTCTTTTTTATTTTTCTCTTTTGGGGGTACCTGCTTCTTGTTACGTCCCGCCATCATTATAAAATGACTTTTATCCTTTACACAATACTTCCATATATCTATATATGGGTACTGCTCAGGCTGTCCGCATTTCCCGGTTACTTGGGAATGCACTTTCTGTATTAGCTCCAGGTCCATTGACCCCTGCTCTGGCCACTCTGGAACCAGCAGTGGCCACACCATTGTACACATTCCCGTTAACTCTTCTTTAGTTAATTTTACACCATAATCATGTGTTGTATATAGTGCTTCAAACTTCCGCACTATACACCCTAGGGGCGTCTCATCCTTCTTTACCTTTCTTGGCTTGGATGATCCGTTACCCATTGTTACTTTTAAAAGCAACAACCTTTTTTACAATACAGATATTACTCTTTAGCAAGAATACTTAGAATTTACAGTCTGGTACTTCAGTCAACAATTCATATGTGTCTGACCCGCTTCCTCCGTCAGTAGCCGGACTGCAGTCGCCTGAGCCGGAAACGTACCTTGGGAGTCCACTCTCAAGTTTGCTTTCTCGCAATGCGAGTAGGCGCTCGTTCACTCACAGCAGTCTCAGCAATCAATCACAACCCATACCGTACCAGACACTTTCAACACAAAACAATACATAAACAATTCAACTCTTTCTACTAGCCGAGGGCACACCGTCCCTCCTTTTGGCTCCTTATACCCCGTTAATTGAGCTCTAACTCTTGACTGCTTGTGACTATGTGCACCCCGTTCTATAACTACACTCCCGTCTGCAATTCCAATTTGCCTATGAGTAATCTACCCACCTGGCACCACTATCTCTGCAACTACCGCTGGCCCCAATGAGCCCTCTTCACTACACAACGTACACACTAGCACTGACACAGGGCTCTAAGCCCGGTCACAGAAATCTCTCCGCCTTTCCTTTGTCCACATGGTGAAGCTTTATTTAAAAAAACACTGACTATGACTATGCAACTCCACGCGGCTCCCTTCTCCCTCACATACAGACTCTACCCTTTGGTCAACATCCGATCCCCCGGGTCCAGACACGCGCTAGCCACTCTGGCTCCTTTGCTTGACCGTGCTTTTGGCGGCGGGTTTGGTATGTCAACGGGACCGTGGCCACGGGTCCCCTTATCCAACTGCGGTCAGACGTTTCCCTTTATACCGGTATTTCCATTAGACATACAAACATAGAAGACACTTTACCTATCACCGCGCTGTTCTCTGTTTCCTCGGACTCAGGGGTGTCCCAGCTTCCCGGGCCGGGGGTCCGTTTGGGACGAGACAAGGTCCACTGTACAGGAAATCCTGCTTGGCGCCTGCAGATGTCAGATCACCTTCAACGGACGCCCAACCGGCGGGATCACTCGCAACTGCAGTCAACCGCTACAGTGTCCAGCAATCGTTTCCGTGCCGGCAAGGGCCCGTATCCCGGCTATCGAGCCCCCTAATTATTTTCAAGTGAACCAATATTCTGAACAAGATGGCCGCCTGGCTCACAATGGCGGCCATCTTCCAGCCTTTTTCCACTACAATCTCACACTCTAATCAAGTATAATGGAAAGAAACTAACAGTGGTAGAATGCTAGATATCCACTAGAGAAAGAAAAAAAATCTGGCTGTGTTTTGAGTAAACCAATAAATATAAACCAAAACAAGCTATCTAGCCTCTCAACACTAAAGGAGGTAATCTGCCACCCACAACCTCATTCAGCAATAAACAATTCACACAACATGTAAATACTTTAAAATATCTGTGATCCCTTGAAAACTAGCAGTAAACAATTCAAATATATTTAAACTACTTCTAATAAAAATAAAAAAAATTCCTGTAAGCCCTAAAAATACAAAGGAAATGCTTTTCTAGCAACAAAGAAAAAAAATCATTCTATGCAAAAATGGCCAAGTAATTTGTTTGCAAATGAACTAAACAATAACCCTGTGTTAGGAACTGCAGAAGCTGCATATCACAGCACTCACCTACCCCTTCCAAAACCTATAGAAACTAGTCAGACCAGTTTTACCATGTACTTTCTTTACAAGTCCCAACAATTAGCAACATCTGTATTTAACGATCAACAATACAGAACATTGCACAACATTGCAGACTATTACACGAATTAAAATGCAAAACATAAAGATCAACTAAAATGGAAGGCAGAAACCTCCTTAAATATCTTAGGCCCTCAGACAAATCTGGAGCCAGCAATACTATATGTGTTAAGATTTAGCCACCAGATTTTAGGGATTTCGTGTCGCGGCGGAGAAATAATACCCAGACAGAGATTCTTCAGGAAGGCAGGATTTATTCACCGAGACTCAGTGGCATCATGGAAGGACGGCCAGCACTGAGTCCAGATGCACCTTTGCATATACATTTTATAGCCCCCGATGACACACCTTTCAGTTGGTAGTATAGATTTACAGATAACAGATAACAAAAGACCAGAATCTCATTAGCGGCCGTTCCCTCGAATCTATTTAGGAATCGTGGTTTCGGCTCCTGCCCTGAGGGGTCTTGCCTGCTGGACACCTGGACAAACTTCTTTTGCACACGATTTAAGACTTTGCACACGGTTCACTGCTTTGCACACGTTCAGTTTAACCCTTTGTATACTGTATTAAGTTGTATCAGTTAAGGTTACATAATCATTTTAATACAAAGCATATTTCGCCAACCCATTCCTCCTTCATTCCCCCCTTTTGGCCATGAGTCCATGCTTTCATGGGCTCCTAGCCAAATCTAAAATACCCAGGTTCCAGAGGGAAAATAGCAACTCTGAGTCTGTGTGCCCTGTATTCGGGTGCTACACCATGAGGGATCTATAATTAGGTTGGGGTTGATTTTCCTCATTGGCCGTGCAGTGGGCCAGGATACATAAAATGACTTTATACCCTAAATAACAGACCAAGATAACAATACCAATCATGAGAATAACAAACAGTGTTGTAGGGACCCAAAATGGAACCAAAGAATCTTCAATTAAACAACTACATATAAAGTGGGTGGAAATCCCTCCAGCGGCCACTAGTGTATAATTAAATAACTAGAGTGGTATATTTCATATCTAGGGATTTGGATCACTCTTTTTTTTTTTTCAACGGCTGAGTAAACACTGTATGTGATTAAAGCAGAGAACACAAGACTAGATCAGGAGTACTATCATGGTTGCAGGGTACAGTTTTACTACAGACCCAGCAGTCTTACAGCCCAAGTGGTTAGTAACCACATATTTATATTAACAGATTCTGGGGTACCAGGCTTCATTTGTCACGGTGCTGCACAAGGCTAGCAGTTGGATTTACGGGCTGGTATACATGGGGTATTCTCGGATCAATCGGGGGATACATAACTCAATATCCAGAAAACTCAGTTATCGATACATTTACAAGGGAACCAATTGCAACTGCTCCCTTGTGTTTCTCCAGAACTCCTTTTCCTCTTTTGCTTCCATTCTTCAACTGTGCGAAGGCACCTCAGCTTCCGGAGTGAGGGCTGCAGAGAAGACGATCTGTGAAGAACAGTTTCGCGGGCAGCCCTTTGGGCTAAAAACCCGTCTTTCCCTCGTTGGCAAGTGACCAAGCGTTATTATGTCCTTCGAAATCACTCGCTAGCGGATATGAGAAGGTCGGTAAAAAGAGAGTGTGAGGCACAATTTTTCACGGGTAACCTCTTGGCTAAACAAACCCGTCTTTCCCTCGCTGGCAGGTGGTCAGGCTTTATGTCCCTCAAAACACCTACTTGCTGATATCAGAAGGTAGCTGTGAGACGCAGTTTCAGAGGATTGTCTGGATCAGGATGACTTCTCCACTTTGGATTCGCAGATAGCAGAGGAGGTGCAGCTGGTTTCAGACGAGAGTGGTGTATCTATCCAGGGAACACTTCTGTAACTTTTACGGCCATCTGTGCAGGACAGACAAGGAGCGGCCTAACTGGATCACTTGGTAACAGAGGTTGCTTTCACCCAGAGTCCTTTAGTCATGGTTTTTATCAGCGGATTAGGACGTCCAAACAACAATTTAAGAGACTGAGGTTCAGAAGAGCACTTGGGCTTCACCGGATGTGGAACAGGACCATAGGTAAGGCTTCCAGCCACTTCAGAGAAGTTACTTGGCAAATTTTTGCAAGCCATTTTTCGAAGTATGGTTCCTACGTCCACCTTCCCTGAGCTTTGAGGCGGTAGGCTGTATGCAACTTCCACCTGATCTGTAGGGCTTAGGCCAAAGCCTGTAGTATTTGATGGACAAAGGCGGGCCCATTATCAGAGCCGATCTCCGAAGATATCGCATATCGTGGAATGATCTCATACATGAGACATCGGACTACTTCTGTGGTCTTTTCTGTACGGGTGTGGTGCTCTTCTACCCAGCCGGTTAAGGTACAGATGAACACCAGGAGGTATTTGTAGCCTTTACAGAGGGGCATAACTGTGAAGTCCACCAGTAGAAATAACATTGCATCAGTCCTACAGAGACTCTACCTGGAGGCAAGATAGGTCTCTGTCTGGGGTTGTTTGGGGCACAAGTGGGGCATTGCTGAGTCACGGTCTTACAGAGGGATGGCAGGTGTGGCACCTAGAACACGAGCTCTAACTGTTTCTCCATAGCAGTCTTTCCTCTGTGCGTACTATTATGCAAACTCTGGGGATATGGTAGAGGGTACCACAATACGGTTGTCTTTCAGGATATACCATCCATTGGAGTCGTAGGCACCAGGCTCAGAAATTAACCATTCATGATCCATTTCAGAGTATACAGAAACTCATTCCATCAGTGGTGCAGGAATCAAGGTGGCCACAACTGGCAGCTTCCTTGGCGGCTGAGTCAGTTTTACGGTTTTCTCAGGGGAACAACTTCTTTTCCCTTCTGATGTCCCTGGCAGTGGATAACACTCACTGCTTTAGGTATCCAGATGGCTTCCAAAAGGACTAGAATCTCGGAGGCATACTTGGCTTGTTTTCCATGTCCCCCCCCCTTTGTGGATTCATACAGAGGTTTTGCTGTTACTGCGTAGAACCTGATGTCTACTCTTGGGGGGTGGGTATATACGGCAGACCTCTTCTTTCTGGACGGCCAACTGGGGCGTATTCCATGATGAGACACAGAACTTCAGAACCCCATATTTGAGAAGGTACTGCAGGGTGCCATCAATCACCACCTCATTAGAGTCACCTGGCATTTTACAGAACAGAATTCAGTTTTTCATTAGTCTTTCAGCGGGTCGCGTTCGTTTCTCTTCCAGTCTCTTTCATGGTGGAAGAAGAAATAACACTATTTGCACTGTCTCTTTCCAAAAGCTGTCTTTGGAGGCAAAGTAACATGTTTCACTTTTTAGGGGCTACAATAGTGTCTGGGGTCATTTTTGCTGTAACTGTGTCTGCACTCTACACCCGGTCCATCTTTGACAATGTGCTTGATAGGGTTTCCCAAAAAGCATCGCCACATCCACATCCACAACTGCTCTATTTTCTTTTCTATTTCCTTTGTTTCCAGTCTCTCCCCATCCCTTACATTCATATGAATCAGGACCCCCAGAGGCTGAGGGTGGGGCTCTCCACCAGTTGCTCTATTCATGAAGAGGTATGGGATTTCGGAGATACCTGGAATAGGGGCGTTTATCTATCAGGGAGGATACCATCAAATTCATTCTTAGACACACCCGACCTTGTCAATTTATGCCATACTTGCCGCCTAGACATTTACATCTGATAGTTCTCACGTTCACTCCTAACCTTCTCCATCAAGTCAATTTTACTCCCATTTTAACAATCTGGTTCTCATACAAGCAGTGAAATCTTCCATATCAGGTTCCTCCCAGTTATTTGCAGTCAATCCCACCACACATCCCGCATCATGCCAACCCTGTGAATGACACCTTCCATTATAATACAGGGGGATGTGGGCTCTAATCTGCCTGTAAAGAGAACACATGGACCTGTCTAATGACATCCATTAAAAGGGACATTAACTCTCACAGATCTGGATCGCCTCAAGGCATTTCTAACTTGTGAACATGGGACAGCTTAACCTCACGTCCCCAACTTCTGATGGATTGAAACACACACGAATATTCTTAAAATCCACTCGGCTGGTTTAACCAGCTCATCTAACAGTAACTGGGCAACTCATCTCCTTATCAGGACAATCAAATCACCTCTTGGTTTTAACGGACTTCAAACATTCCTCAGTCAAAACCCCTTTTTCTTTTATTAATTGCAGGTCTCTAATTTATTCCTTTCATTCACTGCCTTCTGTACACGGTTCATTATCATCCATCCAATCTTAGCAGCACATTTACCTTCACTTTTACTGTATGTACTGAGATTTAAGCTGCGATTCACCTAAATCTGGATCAAAATCTGAAATAGCTCCTAAGAATTGATCCATATTTTACAACTTTCTTCCCAAATAAAGGCAACGTAACAAACTTTAAAACAGCAGCAATTCTAAAGCCGACTAGTGAAACCGGCTTAATTATCAAACGCACATCACTCGCTAGAGCTTTTTAATATTAGGTGATATCCTGCTCGATATGCCTTTTAAAATAGTTTGCGTTGCTATGGATGAATTATTTGCGCCACGGTTGTACAATTATAGCAAAGTCATCAGCATGTGGCTATCCCCAAAATGGCGGACAGCCATGTGCTTGCCATGCGGCCTTAAAATGACGGACAGCCATGTGCTTAATGAAAAGCAACAAGCGACATTGTACAGAGCCATAAATGCACTTAATATCATCCAAAAAACCCAATGCAATATCTGGTATTCAGGCAGGGTAATATCTAATCGCAGAACCTATACATAGATTCAGGGCATTTCACAACCTTCATAAAGGACCCCTTATTAGTACAAAATATATATATATATATATACACATATATCCAACCAGACTTTCTGCAAACACAAAAAGAACTCTTAGGGTGTTTAACCCTTTCTTGTCTCACATTAATGCACAATGTGGCAGAAAAGCATAAGGAATCCTAGCGAATCCCCAGCACAGTATTTTGTGGATATATGAAGCGCTGCATTACGCTCTTTTGGACATTTGTTATATGCACCTTATACAGTCACAAGCATTTACAAAGCGCCAACAAGTTCTGTAGCGTTGTACAAAGGGAGAGTCAGAATAACAGATACAGTTGTGTTCAAAATTATTCAACCCCCACTGAAATTGAGTGTTTTGGCCAGTTTGACATTGATTTTGATCATTCAGTCATCTTGCTTACAATTAAATCAAAGAGGCACGTGTAGGTCAGACAAATATAACATAACATTTATAATGAAATAACCACAAATGTCTTTTCTGTGCTCACATCATTATCAGTTTTATTCAACCCCCAAGTGACATTCAATCTTAGTACTTAGTACAACATCCTTTTACAGTTATAACAGCTTTTAAACGTGAAGCATAGCTTGACACAAGTGTCTTGCAGCCATCTACGGGTATCTTCGCCCATTCGTCATGGGCAAAAGCCTCCAGTTCAGTCACATTCTTAGGCTTGCGCACTGCAACTGCTTTCTTTAAGTCCCACCAGAGGTTCTCAATCGGATTTAAGTCAGGTGACTGCGATGGCCACTCCAAAATGTTCCAGCCTTTAATCTGCAACCATGCTCTAGTGGACTTGGAGGTATGCTTGGGATCATTGTCCTGTTGAAAGGTTCAACGTCTCCCAAGCCTCAGGTTTGTGACGGACTGCATCACATTGTCATCCAATATCTCCTGGTACTGAAGAGAATTCATGGTACCTGCACACGCTGAAGCTTCCCTGTACCTGCAGAAGCAAAACAGCCCCAAAGCATGATTGACCCCCCGCCATGCTTCACAGTAGGCAAGGTGTTCTTTTCTTCATAGGCCTTGTTCTTCCTCCTCCAAACATAGCGTTGATCCATGGCCCAAACAGTTCTAATTTTGTTTCATCAGTCCACAGAACACTATCCCAAAACTTCTGTGGTTTGTCCACATGACTTTTGGCATACTGCAGTCGACTCTTCTTATTCTTTGGAGACAGCAAGGGGGTGCGCCTGGGAGTTCTGGCATGGAGGCCTTCATTACACAGTGTGCGCCGTATTGTCTGAGCTGAAACTTCAGTACCCACATCTGACAAATCTTTTCTCAGTTCCTCAGCAGTCACACGGGGACTTTTCTCCACTCTACGCTTCAGGTAGCGCACAGCAGTCGAAGTCAGCATCTTCTTTCTGCCACGACCAGGTAGCGTTTCAACAGTGCCCTTTGCCTTGAATTTGCGAATGATGCTTCCTATGGTCTCTCTTGGTATGTTTAACATCTTTGCAATCTTCTTATAGCCATTGCCCTTCCTGTGAAGAGTAATCACCTCTTCTCTTGTCTTCCTGGACCATTCTCTTGACTTCACCATGTTTGTAACCACACCAGTAAATGTCTAGAAGGAGCTGAGTATCACAGTCTTTTAAAGCTGCCTAATTGGTGCTTATTATGCTTTATTGCTGCTCCGTGACTTCCACAGGTGGTTTCAATACCTGATTGAAAACACTTGAATGAACCTCTGTTCTTCAGAGTGGTAGTCTTTAAGGGGTTGAATAATTGTGTCAATGAAGAATTCACAAAAGAAACATTTACTACTGTATTACAAAACCAATTGATGTCATTTTAGTTGCATATGGTTCTTTAAAAAGTCCTTGTAGGATTTCATTCTGAATACAATTACAAATGTCACTAAATTCCCTAAAATCCTTTACAGCATTGGGGGTTGAATCATTTTGAACACAACTGTATACGTACATTACACACTGTGAACTATATATCATTTTTTTAAAAACCCTTTTTGAAATCTGTTATTACCTGCGCAGGTTTTTATTACTTGCTAAAGCTCCTGTTTTATATGTAGAATACTTTGTACATTATGGAGCTCATTATACAGTATTTAGCAGCTTGATGTTTCTTTTTCATATTTGAATACTGGAACAGAAACAATACATCACTGCAGATTTTGACTAATTATTAGGGGGGCACCCGGCGCGAGCCAAGGTGGGCCCTTTATACTGGATATTTAACCACCCTTGAGGTAGGTTTTTCCCTTGAGGTAGGTTTTTCTGCAGCTACATAAACAGACCAGACAGATACATAGACAGACCACACAGATACATAGACAGAGCACACAGATACATAGACAGAACACACAGATACATAGACAGACCAGACAGATACATAGACAGACCAGACAGATACATAGACAGAGCACACAGATACATAGACAGACCAGACAGATACATAGACAGACCAGACAGATACATAGACAGAGCACACAGATACATAAACAGACCACACAGATACATAGACAGACCAGACAGATACATAGACAGAGCACACAGATACATAGACAGACCACACAGATACATAGACAGACCAGACAGCTACATAGACAGACCACACAGATACATAGACAGACCAGACAGCTACATAGACAGACCAGACAGATACATAGACAGAGCACACAGATACATAGACAGACCACACAGATACATAGACAGACCAGACAGCTACATAGACAGACCAGACAGCTACATAGACAGACCAGACAGCTACATAGACAGACCAGACAGATACATAGACAGACCAGACAGATACATAGACAGACCAGACAGATACATAGACAGAGCACACAGATACATAGACAGACCAGACAGATACATAGACAGAGCACACAGATACATAGACAGACCAGACAGCTACATAGACAGACCAGACACTATACAAAAATAATAACGAACAACTAAAGGGATCCCTAAACACTAGGACAGACAGAAAGGACTTAATACAAACTGAATATAATGTTGCTGGGTTATACACAGACAGGACACAAGCAACATTCAATAGAATTGTCAGAACCAGAGCAAAGGATCAAGAACCAGGAGAGAATGTCAGACAAGCCAGGGATCAGATACCAGAGAGGGAAGTCAGAACAGCCAGGAAACGGTACACAGAATATCAGTAAATATCACACGAGGATAACACAGGAGAAACGTCAGAAACAAACCAAAATCATACACAGGATTACCAAGACTACACTCTTATACAGAGAGCAGACACTGAGCGCTTATACAGAGGCACTGATATATACTCAGAGCCGACACTGAGCGCAATACAGAGAGCAGCGCTTATACAGAAACACTGATAGCAGATACAGACCTGGATGAGCTTTTCACATACACACACTTCATGCAATTCACTGAGTTTGCTTCAGAAAACACATCACAGCAGCCCATCCAGAAATACTCCAGAACCAACATCATGTCCCAAGGCGTCCCCTTGTACTGGGAATACTTCCGACCCATAATAATACACTCTATGCTGTTCAACAGTTCGCTCTCAGATTGGCTTCCCCACTATCTGGGTAGGCTCGCAAGCATACACACGGACTCTCTCACACACAATACCGAGACCAGAACCTGAAAAGGGAGGGTGATCAAGTCTCCCCTCTTCTCCAGATAGGAGAAGGCACAGACAGACAGACAGATGCAGCATACTGACCATTCAGACGCTAGCACTGGACTGACTTCCTGAAGACTCATCAATGGATATAAGACTGCTGGGAATAAATCCTGCCTTCCTGAAGAATCTCTGTCTGGGTATTATTTCTCCGCCGCGACACGAAATCCCTAAAATCTGGTTCCTATTTCATATGGTGCGTTGGCCGGGAAACCACTGCCCTGTCTTTTTGACCGGGCACCTGAGGGATCTCCTGCCGCGTGCGTTGAGGATTCCTGATGGCCAGCGACTTCGAGGACCGGGGTGGGTTGAATGTCTTCGGTTGGCGCCACAGACGTTTTGTCTGAATCGGGATCTTCACCTGCTCCCCGGTTCTCCTGTCTCTGTGATCCAGGCTGATATCCATTGAAGAATCTCTGTCTGGGTATTATTTCTCCGCCGCGACACGAAATCCCTAAAATCTGGTTCCTATTTCAGTATGAATTCCAAAATGCTTAAGTGGATTTTTCTAAACTTCGTGGTCGCCAAAATGTGGTAAATCGTCGCTGAGCCCTTGAAAATATAGGTGTTGATGTACCACTCATCCAACACAAATATATATATTGCACAAGACAGGTTCGTCCACTATATTAAGCATTTATTAGGAATTACAAACAGCACATTAAATCACATATAACACATATATACATGATTTACAAAGCAGCCAATATGAACAATAACAAATAGGCCTAGAGGGCCAGAAGCCCATAGTGTATACTTATCAACCAGGAGAGCAGGGAGACGGTGTCCACTCCACAGGACAGGAAGAGAGAGAGAGAACTGCAGAGAGTTCATGTGTATATTGAATTAGCCAGGACTCTCTGCTCTATAGCCTTCATTAACATATCACTAGACTTTGGTTAATTACAATATGCCCTTCCCTTGGGAAGACAATCCTACTCCAATATACACATGAACTCTCTGCAGTTCTCTCTCTCTCTTCCTGTCCTGCGGGGTGGACACAGTCTCCCTGCTCTCCTGGTTGATAAGTATACACTATGGGCTTCTGGCCCTCTAGGCCTATTTGTTATTGTTCATATTGGCTGCTTTGTAAATCTTGTATATATGTGTTATATGTGATTTAATGTGCTGTTTGTAATTCCTAATAAATGCTTAATATAGTGGACGAACCTGTCTTGTGCAATATATATATTTGTGTTGGATGAGTGGTACATCAACACCTATATTTTCAAGGGCTCAGCGACGATTTACCACAGTAGCGATAAACAAGGTTTAGTGTAACAAAATAGAAATGCAACACAAAGTCCATAAAAACAGGTTTTAACTATAGTGGTCTTCTCGAGTATCAGGGGTTCTGGATGAATAGTAAGGGGTGCAAGCAAGTAACGAAAAAGTACCAAACAACAAATGGCAACTAAGGTGGCAGAAGAAGGCAGTGTGGTCGATGAGGCGATCCAGGTCAATGGGAAGAGAAGGCAGCGTGGTCGATGTGGCAATCCGGGTCGGTGGTCAGAAGAAGGCAGCGTGGTCGATGTGGCAATCCGGGTCGATGGGCAAAGAAGGCAGCATGATCGATGTGGCAATCCGGGTCGGTGGTCAGAAGAAGGCAGCATGGTCGATGTGGCAATCCGGGTCGATGGGCAGAGAAGGCAGCGTGGTCGATGTGGCAATCCGGGTCGGTGGTCAGAAGAAGGCAGCGTGGTCGATGTGGCAATCCGGGTCGATGAGCAAAGAAGGCAGCGTGGTCGATGTGGCAATCTGGGTCGGTGGTCAGAAGAAGGCAGCGTGGTCGATATGGCACTAGGAAACTGAAGCGGAAGGGCAACAGGATAACCTGGTGCTGAACTGAGAAAGGCGGCAGGTTTAAATAGGGCACAAGGAATCGTAAAAACGCCTTTCACCTGGGACTCGTGGGTGGAACCGGGATACCTGGGTTCCTAATAGGTCAAAGGGAGGAAGGTGAGGATCTCCAGAACAGGTGTCATGTAGTAAGCACAATTGGCCAGCAGAGGGTGCCAGAGTACCAGGAGTCTTGCTTCTTAAGGAAACGAATGATCACTCGTGCGCATTTCGTATCTCGGCAGTTGGCGGCGTGATGTGGTTCGGAAGTCCTCTCCTCCATCTTGCCGGCTGGAAGCATGGAGCAGCGCACCACGAGGGACCTCGGGTGAGTCCAGCGTCTGTCCCAGCATGGCGTTCGGGCCGCGTAGCAGAGCATTATATTAACAGGTATCTTCTAAACTGACCACTTTGCTCTTCCAATAATCTGTTATTATCATCTTCCTATCCGCACCCCTCACTCTCGCCTTCAGAACTTCTCCCAAGCTGCCCCCTTTATATGGAGCTCTTTCTCTGACATCATCTCCCCATCCCTGCAGTCTGTAAAAATGCTTTACTTTGTAGAGGCCTTTCAGCTCACTCCATAACCCCCCCATTGTGCCTTTCCTGATCCATCTCGCACCCTCTACAACACTTTTGCTTTATATGTAATTGTGACTCCTCTGTTCAGTCTGCGTCAGTGGCGTAACTACGCACTTGCGACCAGGCCCTGGCATTCCACCACTGGAGGGGGGGCCCAGGCAGCGGTGGAACCACTGGTAACCCTTTAAGGGCCAAGGGTCTTTAATGTCAATGCATTTTATGACTGAACAGTTCTGTCATTGGTCCTTAAGAGGTTAATTAGGCAGAAGAGGCCTTGTTATTTTTCCTCTGGCTATCCATCATGAGTCTGACACTTCCTGGTGTCTCATTGCAGGTCTAGTGGTCGCTCGCTTGTGATCGCTCAAGTGTGATGTGTCCCTATGAGCTTGGCAAGCCTTCTAAGTGAAGTCTTCAAAGTGAACTCTTAGAGGAGATCTTCTGGAGATACTCTGGAGGTAGTCTGAGGTTTAACAGGAGGTAGAAAACCTACAAAAAGGTAAGATTTGCTGGTTTTAAATCCATTCTTTTATAATGGCAGGCTTGGTCCAGTGTAAGAGCTGTCATGCGTTTGTTTTTAGATCCAATTTTTGGAGGTTTGGAGTGTGCCTGATATGTAGGCAGCTCTCTTTATTGCAGCAGGAAATTGCCTGTTTGAAGTCTGAGATTTGTAAATTATCTGTTAGACAAACTCAGGCTATGACTGTTACAAAGCCACTGCCACAGAGGCATCCTAGGAGCGGCAGATGGACTACTATAGGATCTGGTAGACTTAGCGTTGTGGATAGAAAGCATGTCCCACAATCTGTGGCTCTTCTTAATTCTTTTGAGGCACTTTCAGAGTGTAGTGGTAAGACGGATGCAGGCTCAGACACCATAGTTGAGGAACCACCATCCACTATGCATAAGGTATGCAGCACTGCAACCAAGGACAAAAATGAAAAGGTGGGACTTGATAGAAGGCAATTGTTGCTGGGTGATTCTATCATAAGAGGTGTTGAGCTGGAGAGTAGTGGTTTGGTGAGATGTCTTCCTGGGGCTACTGCTCGTAGAGACAGGAGACGTATTCTCAATATTGTCAAAGAAGCAAAGCAGCAAGGGGAAGTGGATGTTCTAGTCCATCTAGGGACAAATGACTTGGCTATCAATGAGGTTTCTGAGATTAAGGAAGATTTTTGTGTTCTTGCGTCCACTGTGTCATTCTCTGAAGTTTTGCCTGTGCATAACATTCAAGATAGGAAGATGCGCAATAGGGAATTCAATTTGTGGCTTCGGGAATGGTGTCGGGAGCAAGGATTTGGCTTTGTGTCCCATGATAGCTCTAATTGGAGCAGAAAGGAACTGTATAAAAAAGATGGTTTGCATCTTACTCATAGGGGAACATATGTTCTCAGTGAGAAATTCAAAGGTTTCACAAAGAAATATTTAAACTAGGAGGGGGGACAAAAGGGTAAACAATCTGCCCGATTGTCCCCCAAAACTAAATCGGAGGGTGCAAGCAACATGCGAGGTAAAAAATGACAAGCTCAGAGTCGTGTCTATAAATGCTCGCAGTTTAGTCAATAAAATCAATGAACTGGAGGCAATGATGGCAGCTGAAAAAGTAGATTTAGTGGCGGTTACTGAGACATGGTTCAGTGAGAAAAATAACTGGGACATAACAATACCGGGGTACTCTTTATATAGAAAAGACAGAGAAGGGAGGAAAGGAGGAGGAGTGGCCCTGTATGTGAAAAACAACATAAAAACGAACCAAATAAAAGTGAGCGAGGTGAACATAGAGTCAGTTTGGGTTACGCTAACATTTGGCAATCATACAGTAGCTCGTGTAGGTGTGATCTATAGACCCCCTGGACAAGTAGAAGAACTAGATAATCTGCTGCTTGAGGAAATAGCCAAAATGGCAATGAAGGGGGAAGTTATTATCATGGGGGACTTTAATCTTCCTGATGTGAACTGGAAAACCAAAATAGCTGGGTGCACCAGGAGTACAAATATTCTAAACTCCCTACTGGGATTATCTCTAACACAAGTAGTTGAGGAGCCGACCCGTAAAGAGGCCTTATTGGATTTAATACTCACTAATGGAGGTTTGGTATCGGACGTTGTTGTAGGTGAAAATTTGGGATCTAGTGATCACCAATCAGTATGGTTTAATATAAGAACAGGGATGGAGCCGCATCACACAAAAACAAAAGTTTTAGACTTTAAAAAAACAGATTTTTCTAAAATGAGATTTTGTGTGAATGAGTCATTATCAGACTGGAGGAGTTTAAAGGGAGTCCAGGAGAAATGGGATTATTTAAAGGAAGCATTATTGAAGGCCACAGGAAATTGCATTCGGCTTGTTAGCAAAAACAAAAAAGGGAAGAAACCACTGTGGTCTCTACAGAAGTGGCCAAAATAGTGAAGAACAAGAAGATAGCATTCAATAATTATAAAAAAACTCAGCGTGAAGAGGATAGGCAAACCTATAAGATTAGGCAGAAAGAGGCAAAGCAATTTATAAGAGCTTCCAAAGCACACGCAGAAGAGAAAATAGCTCAGTCAGTAAAAAAGGGGGACAAAACATTTTTTAGATACATAAACGAGAAAAGAAAAGTAAAACAAGGATTAGTTAGATTAAAAACAAAGGAAGGAAGGTATGTAGAAGAGGATAAAAGTCTCGCTGACTGCCTCAATGAATATTTTTGTTCAGTCTTTGCAGAAGAAAAGGAAGGAAAGGGACCTCAGTTAGGAGGAAACACTAACGAGACATTTACATATGAGTTTACAGAGGAGGAGGTTCTAAAGCAGCTGTCTAAAGTAAAGACAAATAAGTCAATGGGGCCTGATGGGATCCATCCTAAATTATTAAAAGAGCTCAGTGATGTAATAGCAAAACCGTTAACAGATTTATTTAACCAATCCTTGCTAACGGGAGTCGTCCCAGAAGACTGGAAATTAGCAAATGTTGTGCCCATTTACAAGAAGGGTAGTAGGGAGGAATCGGGGAACTATAGGCCAGTTAGTCTTACGTCAGTAGTGTGGAAATTAATGGAAACCATGTTAAAGGAAAGGATTGTTGAACATCTAAAAACACATAGATTACAGGATCAGAAACAACATGGGTTTACCTCAGGGAGATCATGCCAAACTAATCTTATTGATTTTTTTGATTGGATAACAAAAATAATAGACACAGGTGGTGCAGTAGACATTGCTTATTTAGATTTCAGTAAGGCTTTTGATACTGTTCCGCATAGAAGGCTTATCAATAAATTGCAATCTTTGAGCTTGGATTCCAATATTGTTGAATGGATTAGGCAGTGGCTGAGTGACAGGCAACAGAGGGTTGTGGTAAATGGAGTTTATTCGGCACAAGGTCTTGTTACCAGTGGGGTACCTCAGGGGTCAGTACTTGGACCCATTCTCTTTAATATTTTTATTAGTGATATTGCAGAAGGTATTAATGGAAAAGTATGTCTTTTTGCTGATGACACAAAGATTTGCAACAGGGTTGACGTTCCTGGAGGGATCAGCCAAATGACAAATGATTTAGGTAAACAAAAAAAATGGTGGGAGCTGTGGCAATTGAGTTTTAATGTGGATAAGTGCAAGATAATGCACCTGGGACGTAAAAACCCAAGGGCTGAATATAGAATATTTGATACAGTCCTAACCTCAACATCTGAGGGTTGGGATTTAGGGGTCATTATTTCAGAGGATCTAAGGGTAAGTAGTCAATGTAATAGAGCAGCAGGAAATGCTAGCAGAATGCTTGGAAATGCTGGCAGAATGCTTGGTTGTGTAGGGAGAGGTATTAGCAGTAGGAAAAGGGAAGTGCTCATGCCACTGTACAGAGCACTGGTGAGACCTCACTTGGAGTACTGTGTGCAGTACTGGAGACCGTATCTCCAGAAGGATATAGACATCTTAGAGAGAGTTCAGAGAAGGGCTACTAAAATGGTGTATGGCTTGAAGGAGAAAAGTTACCAAGAAAGGCTTAATGATCTTAACATGTACAGCTTGGACAAAAGACGAGACAGAGGAGATATGATAGAAACATTTAAATACGTAAAGGGAATCCACAAGGTAGAGGAAGGGAGTATATTTAAAAGGAAACAAAATAGCAAAACAAGAGGACATAGTCTTAGATTAGAGGGGCAAAGGTTTAAAAGTAACATCAGGAAGCATTATTTTACTGAGAGGGTGGTGGATACATGGAACAGTCTTCCAGTAGAAGTGGTAGAGGCCAAAACAGTGATTGAATTTAAGCAGGCATGGGATAGGCATAAGGCTATCCTAAACAAAAGATAAATCCAGGTCAAGTATCCATGTAATTGGGCGACTAGATGGGCCGAAAGGTTCTTATCTGCCGACATTTTTCTATGTTTCTATGTATCTGTCTCTTGAAACAAAGTAGTTCTTCTGCACACGGTTTTCATAAAATAATTACAAAAAGTGTGTTCATCTGCAAGAAGGTCTCACCAAGATTCTATAAATGTGTAACTAAGCATATAACATATAGTAAGGCAGCCCCACAGGCTCAGCAAAAAGAAACACAAGAAAAACCAAATAGCTGAACCACATGAAATATGCAATATTAGGGAAAGCACATGCGAAAAGCAGCCAAAACATAAAGGGCCCTAATTCAAAGCTGGTGATAACTTAACCAGAGCTGTTGTAAACTTAAAACCTCCATAGGCTATAATGGCTCTGGGAAGTTTACAACAGCTCTGGTTAAGTTAGCACCAACTATGTAATATGGCCCAAAGTGGGTCAGTACAAGCCAAGGACATGCGGTCAGGGTTGGCAGGTGAGGCAGAGCCTCACCTGCCATTAAGGGCTGCACTGCAGTCAAACTCACCTGCTCAGCCTTCCCCTGCTGTCTTTTCCGTCAGCTGCACTTTTTTTCCCAGCAGCCTGAGCCTACGCAATTTGCGTAGCAGGATGCTACAAAAATCTCGTAGGCTGCCAAGAAGTGGGCAGTGCGGCGCGTTTGTTCAATGAACAGACGTCCAAGCACTGCCCACTTCCTGAATATTGCTCTCCCAGTGACTCAGAGGCCCTGGGAGAACAATAGAATAGCTTGGACCAATAGGAAACTGCTATTGGTCCAAGCCATTCAAAAAAGGCCTGCATAGGAGGCATGCCTCCCATGCATTGATTGGCGCAGGACAGTCATGTGGCTGTCCTGTTGCTCCATCAGTGGACGCAGGGGTGTGGCTTCAGTGTCACACTAGGCTGCCTTGAGGAAAATGCAAAGATCGTGGGGACACTGAAAGCTGCCAGATCGTGGGGAGCCCTGAAATCTGCCAGATACATCCTACTACAGAACCCCAACCGTCCTAATACAGAACCACTAGCCCAAAGCATCCTAATACAGAACCACCTGCCCAAAGCATCCTAATACAGAACCCCAAGCCCATACCATCTGTGACGGATCCCGCTACTCGGGGTGAGTAGATCCGCCGTCAGCGCCGAGTACACCTGGAGGTTGGTAGTGTGGTAGCGAGGTGCCGCTGGTGCTCGTAGGATACCCCGAGGTTGCAGCGCTGTAGAGAGGTCCTTGAAGCGTCCCGGTTCCCAAAGCCCTGTTATCCCCAATTACTAGCCGAGGCAGGAGTAAAGGTTCAAACAAGAGTGATTTATTTTTCATGGGGAACACAGGTGTATTTATGGGGGGAAAAAGGCATTGTTCTCTCCTGGCCCGCCCTCAGCCCTCCCGGGGTGATTTCTGCCACTGCCCCGAGCCATTGCCCGATTTCCCTTTGTTAACCTGGGGCCCCCTCTGCTGTGCGCAGCCCTTATCTTGGGGCTCGGCGCCATCTCGTCTGGCCCCCTCCCGGAGCCGCTCCTGTGGTGTGAGCGCTTCCCTTGTCTCGTGGCCCCCCTGCGGCTTTCAGCCTGACTTTGGGGCTACGTTGGTTTTGGGGGTGATCCCCTTGGAGCGGCGGCATGCTTTGGGTACAGCCATGTTTCACTCCAAAAAGCGCCCTGATCGGACCATGGGGACCTGAGCGGTGGAGGGTGGAAGCTCGGTGGCTGTACCCGAGAAAGAGTCACCATTTGCAGCTGCGCTCCAGGCCGAGGGTCGCTGGTCGGTTCTCGGGGTTCCCGTGGGTGCTCCGACCTGCAATTCACACCCCCGATAGAACCTATTTTAGGGGGCATACTGGCCAAGAAGCGCTCTTGTACGTGGTACCCGCTCTGCGGGGCAAGGCGGACAAGGTTGGGTGGCTGGGCAGGCATAATTAGCAGCGGCTCGGGGTACTCATAGACTGGTGAACTTTCCGGGGCTCTGAACGAGCGGCGAACAGGGGAACAACAGGGAAAATCACATTGGGGGACTTATAAAAATAAGGGCTAATGAACTTTTAATAACACACAAATAAATAAACACTTGAACTGTTGTACTGCGCTACGGCGTAGTGCCGGCCGTCCCGTCACACCATCCTAATACAGAACCACCTGCCCAAAGTATCCTAATACAGAACCATCAGCCCAAAGTATCCTAATACAGAACCACCTGCCCAAAGTATCCTAATACAGAACCACCTGCCCAAAGTATCCTAATACAGAACCATTAGCCCAAAGCACCCTAATACAGAACCACCTGTAGATTCATTTTTTGGACGTTTCTGTTGAGGTAAGGGATTCTTCTCTGATTTTCGATTTATACACGAAACAAACTGACAAGATAGTATATTTACATACTGATTCTTTACACCCCCTACATTTATTATAAAATTTACCCTTTGGCCAATTTCTCTGTATTAGACGGAATACCACTCTGATGGATGATTTGGACCATCAAGCGGACCGATTGATACGCAATTTTGTACTACGAGATTATACACAGAATGAATTGGTTCAATTTAAAGAAAAGGCTCGTCAATATGAACAGAGTGACTTGCTGCGCCCTAAGCAACGAAAGCAGCAGAATTATTATTATTATTATTCTTTATTTATAAAGCGCCAGCATATTCCGCAGCGCTGTACAATAGGCACAGTATAGACAGGGTTACAATACATTGAACAACATTTGACAAACAGTACAGGAGGAGATGAGGGCCCTATTCCCGTAGGAACTCACAATCTGGGAGGGTTGGGGTTGGAAACAGGAGGAGAGGACTGTAAGGTGAGAGTGATTGATGGTTGCGCAGTGTGAGTTGGGTGGTAGGCTTCCCTAAATAGGAATGTTTTAAGGGAGCGTTTGAAGGAAGAGAAGTTAGGGGAAAGTCTGACAGTACGAGGGAGAGCGTTCCAGAGAGTGGGGGCTGCGCGTGAGAAATCCTGCAGTCTATCATGGGAAGAGGTGATGCGGGGAGAAGCTAGGCGCAGGTCACTGTTTGACCTTAGGGAGCGGGCTGGGGTGTATTTGGTGATTAGTGAGGACAGGTAGTGGGGCGCTGAGTTAGTGAGGGTTTTGTAGGTAAGGATAAGGATTTTGAACTTAATTCTGCAGTGGATGGGGAGCCAGTGAAGGGACTCGCAGAGGGGAGCGGCAGAGACAGAGCGGCGGGTGAGGTGAATTAGCCTGGCGGAGGCGTTCAGGATGGATTGTAGGGGGGAGAGGCGGGACAGAGGGAGGCCAGATAAGAGATTATTGCAATAGTCGAGTCGGGAGATTACCAGGGCGTGTATGAGTTGTTTTGTGGTGACAGCGGTAAGAAATGGCCGAATTCTGAAAATATTACGCAGTTGGTATCGGCAGGAGGAGGAAAGAGACTTGATGTGGGGGATGAAGGAAAGAGCAGAGTCAAGTGTAACTCCAAGACAGCGAACTTGGTTTGATGGGGAGATGGTGATACCCTCCACCGTGATAGAGAAGTCAGGAGGTGGGGAGGCATTGGAGGGAGGAATAAGTAGGAGCTCAGTCTTTGACATGTTGATCTTTAAATGGTGGGAGGCCATCCAGGAGGAGATGCCAGATAAACAGTCACTGACTTTTGAAAGGACAGGGGGAGAGAGATCAGGGGTAGAGAGGTAGATCTGAGTGTCATCAGCGTAGAGGTGGTAATTAAAGCCAAAGCTGTTGATGATTTTGCCCAGGGAGGAGGTGTAGATGGAAAAGAGCAGAGGACCAAGGACAGAGCCTTGAGGTACACCAACAGATAGAGGCAATGAGGATTAGGAGTTACCAGCAAAGGACACACACAGAAGGACCTGTTGGATAAATAGGAGTCAACCCAAGCAAGTGCAGTGTCACCGAGACCCAGAGAGTTGAGGGTCTGTAGAAGGAGGGGGTGGTCAACAGTGTCAAAAGCAGCCGAGAGGTCAAGCAGGATGAGAATAGAATAGTGGCCGTGTTTTTTTAGCAGTTAGGAGGTCGTTGGTGACTTTGGTGAGGGCAGTTTCAGTTGAGTGTAGGGGACGGAAGCCAGATTGCAGGGGGTCAAGTAGGGAATTGGAGGACAGGAAGAGGGAGAGGCGGTTGAAGACTAGTTTTTCTAAGAGCTTTGATGTGAAGGGAAGCAGGGATACAGGGCGGTAGTTGTATGGAGAGTTGGGATCTAGGGATGGTTTCTTTAGTAAAGGGGTAACTAGCGTGTGTTTGAAGGCGGATGGAAAGGAGCCAGTGGAGAGAGATAGGTTGAAGATGTGTGTGAGAGCAGGGGTGAGGGAGGAGGAGAGGGGAGGAATTAGATGTGAGGGAATGGGGTCGAGCGGGCACGTGGTGAGATGTGAGGAGGACAATAAGGAATTGACTTCCTCCTCAGTGGCTGGGAGGAAGCGGCAGAGGGTGGCAGAGGGGACCTGTGGGAGTGGAGGTGGCAGATAACTATCTTGTGTTGGGATGTTGCTTCTGATAGTTAGAGTTTTACTGAGGAAGTAGTCTGCCAGGTCTTGAGCGCTGAAGGCAGCTGAGGGGGGAGGTGCAGATGGGTAGAGGAGGGTGTTGAAGGTGGACCAGAGCCGTTTAGGGTTGGAGGACAGCGTAGATATAAGAGATGAGAAGAAGGATTGTTTGGCCAAGTGGAGGGCAGAGGTGTATGACCGGAGAATAAACTTGAAGTGAACAAAATCAGCTTCAGAGCGGGATTTCCTCCAGGCACGCTCTGCGGTGCGGGAGCATCTTTGCAGGTAGCGAGTCTGGAGGGTGTGCCAGGGCTGAAGCTGGCGGCATGGGGCCTTACAGAGTCGAAGAGGAGCAAGAGTGTCTAGAGCAGAGATAAGCATAGTGTTGTAGTGATTAGTGGCAGCATCAGGGCAGGTGAAGGATGAGGTATGAGGGAGGTGGTGAAGTAGGTTGGAGAATTGATGGGGGTCCACAGCATGTAGATTTCTGCGAGTGTGTGTGCGGGGTGGGGGAGCAGGGTGTTTAGGAAGTCCAGATAGGTT
This sequence comes from Leptobrachium leishanense, assembly GCA_009667805.1. Classification (NCBI taxonomy): domain Eukaryota; kingdom Metazoa; phylum Chordata; class Amphibia; order Anura; family Megophryidae; genus Leptobrachium; species Leptobrachium leishanense. The sequence continues at coordinate 36,826,945 of CM019063.1, forward strand.
GAAAGAGAGAAGGTGGTGGTCAGAGATGGGGAAAGGGTGACATTTGAACTCAGAAATGGAGCAGAGGTTGGAAAAGACCAGGTCAATAACGTGACCATCGCGGTGGGTAGGGAGGAGGGAGGATTGTGTGAGTCCAAGGGAGGACGTGAGTGAAAGAAGTTTGGAGGCAGCAGGAGCGGAAGGATCGTCAATGGGAATGTTGAAGTCCCCGAGAATTAGGCATGGAAGATTAGAAAACAGGAAGTGAGAAAGCCAGGTAGCAAAGTGGTCAAAGAACTGGGAGGTTGGTCCAGGTGGGCGGTAGATGACTGCCACCCTGAGGGCCAGAGGAGAGAACAGGCGGATGCAGTGTGTCTCGAAGGAGGAGAAGGAGAGGGATGGGGGTGGAGGGAGATGCTGGTAGGTGCAGGTGGGAGAGAGCAGGAGTCCGACCCCGCCACCATTTCTCTCACCCGGTCTGGGGGTATGAATCAAGTGTAGACCGCCATGTGAGAGAGCAGCAACGGAGGCCGTGTCAGAGGGAGTTAGCCAGGTTTCAGTTAAAGCTAGGAGGTTGAAGGAGTTTGAAAGGAAGAGGTCATGGACGGCTGTGAGTTTGTTGCACACAGAGCGAGCGTTAGAGAGGGCGCAGGAGAAAGAAGACAGGCGCTGAGGGATGATGGGAATGAGGTTGCTGGGCTTGCAGGGAGGTGATTTATGTGCGATGGAGATAGGATGAGAGGGAAGTATTGGATGTGTTGTGGGCCAGGGTTAGGGGATATGTCACCTGAATAGAGTAACAGCAGGAGTGAGAAAGAGAAGGTGGGAATGGGATTTGTGGGAGTGGGAGGCAGCACGAGAGTTAGAGAGGGAGACCATGTTCTGATGAAACAAAGGAGCTCATGCGAGGCCATCATGTGGGACGAGAGGAGGGAGGGAGAGATGCAGATAGTGTAGGGGTCGGTGGTAGAGGGGCAGGAGTTCCATTTAAGGAGAAAGGTAGAAGTAAAGAGCAGAAGCGTGAGAGAAAGCATGATATAGACGTGAGTTTACCAGAGTAAAAAGTGGGCCTTGCAGTTTTGCAGTTCCTTCCTCCAGTCCTGCAACTCCAGGAATCAACTCTGAACGTCCACTTAAGAATGCCACTCAACTCCAGGAATCAACTCTGAACGTCCACTTAAGAATGCCACTCAACTCCAGGAATCAACTCTGAACGTCCACTTAAGAATGCCACTCAACTCCAGGAATCAACTCTGAACGTCCACTTAAGAATGCCACTTGGAAATGACATTGGTGCCTGGCTCAATGGAGCCTGTTATAGTTGTTATATAGGGCGGACTGATTGCATTCAGGCAGTTAAAAAGTCAACACCTGAAGCTGGAAGGGCTGTGTCAATAGGGCAGGAGATTCACATGCTAATTAGCAAAGCAAATGGTGGAGAAAAACAAAAATAAATAAAAAATAAATAAAAACAGCAAAAGACCAAGGTAACGTTACAATGTGGGTGCCTGCGAATACTGGGTGATGGGGGTCCTACCAGCAAAAGTATGCAGGGGATCAGTTGAGATGTGGGTGTCTGTGGATGATGGGTGATGGGTGATAATGTCCTACCAGCAAAAGTATGCAGGGGATCAGTTGAGATGTGGGTGTCTGTGGATGATGGGTGATGGGTGATAATGTCCTACCAGCAAAAGTATGCAGGGGATCAGTTGAAATGTGGGTGTCTGTGGATGATGGGTGATAATGTCCTACCTGTGGAGAGAGGAGACACAGGAATTCGGGATCGTGATGGCGTAGGGGATCTTGTATAAAACTCCAGGAATCAACTCTGAACGTCCACTTAAGAATGCCACTTGGAAATGACACTGGAGCCTGGCTCAATGGAGCCTGTTATAGTTGTTATATAGGGCGGACTGATTGCATTCAGGCAGTTAAAAGTCAACACCTGAAAAAGTCAACACCTGAAAAAGTCAACACCTGAAGCTGGATGGGCTGTGTCAATAGGGCAGGAGATTCCCATGCTAATTAGCAAAGCAAATGGTGGAGAAAAACAAAAATAAATAAAAACAGCAAAAGACCAAGGTAACGTTACAATGTGGGTGCCTGCGAATACTGGGTGATGGGGGTCCTACCAGCAAAAGTATGCAGGGGATCAGTTGAGATGTGGGTGTCTGTGGATGATGGGTGATGGGTGATAATGTCCTACCTGTGGAGAGAGGAGACACAGGAATTGAAAAATTCTATTTTTCATTATAATTACCATAAACCTTTTCCAAGTTTCTTCTTATATATCAAAACCAAAGTAAGAGCTGCGCTACGCCATGGCGGAGACCCCCAAAAAGAATCAATCTCAAAACTGTATTGGTCTTTCTCAGAAGTCTAGCTTTCCTCGTTAAGCCAGATCTATTTATTAAAATACACAGAATTTATAGCCAATCAGTGTACAGATACATTACAACATCAAAGTTTAGCCACTCAGTTAACTTACTACCATATATGGTTCACGAGACCCTTTTCTCATCTTCCCACTTCTGCGCACATTTTCCTGCACTGAACATAACAGGAAATCGGCCACAGCTCATATCCTATAGAAGGAACAACGGTCTATGCAGTATTGACACTAACAAAAATGGAGGGGGGGAATTTCACAGCCCATTTATAAGAACTGGCTTTTTAAGACTAAATATTTATTATATTTACAGGAAATTAAAATCTAATTAGGGATCGTGATGGCGTAGGGGATCTTGGATAAAACTCCAGGAATCAACTCTGAACGTCCACTTAAGAATACCACTTGGAAATGACAATGGAGCCTGTTATAGTTGTTATATAGGGCGGACTGATTGCATTCAGGCAGTTAAAATGTCAACACCTGAAAAAGTCAACACCTGAAGCTGGATGGGCTGTGTCAATAGGGCAGGAGATTCACATGCTAATTAGCAAAGCAAATGGTGGAGAAAAACAAAAATAAATAAAAAATAAATAAAAACAGCAAAAGACCAAGGTATAGAATAGACTACCCATAGTGACGACGTTTAGTACTAACTCACCTCGAGTCAGACAGATTATTCATAAGCATTGGCACATCTTGCGTGCTGATCGTAGACTTTCTACATTATTCCAGGAGAAACCCTTGATGGCATAAGGGCGTTCGAACACTTTAGGCCCCCGGCACACGAGCGTATTTTTGCCTCATGTGCACCCGCACTTCCCTGCGTCCGTGGGTTTTTGACGGGGAAAGCCCTCCACCGGACGTGAAAAAGGCCTCCCCGTCAAAAAGCTAAACGGACGCTGAAAGTATACAAAGCGCGATTCTCCATAGGAGGATCGCGCTTTGTACGCTGAGCACAGAGAATGGAAGGAACGCCCACTTTCACGGACGTTCCTTCCATTCTCTCAAAACGCTCGTGTGCCGGGGGCCTTAGGGGACCATCTCGTCAGGAACTTCAATATTACTGGAACCGCCAAAGCAAAGAGGAATGTACTATGGACTCCAACTGCTGGTATGTTTAGATGTGGACGATGTACTTATTGTAATGGTATAATGACTGGACTGAAATTCACGCACTCGAGAAATATCTGGTAAAGAATATTGGATTAAATCTCGAGTAGATTGTCAATCTGATTTGGTGGTTTATATGTTGAAATGTCCGTGTGGTCTTGGATATGTGGGCCAGACCCATAGGGCTTTCACAGCGAGGATTCGAGAACATAAAAGTAATATTCGTACTAAACAGATACAATCCCCGGTTGCGACACATTTTCTTGAATTTGGTCACACGGTGGCACAATTGCGACACCCAGTGATCGAGAGAGTATTAACCCCTGAGAGAGTATTAACCCCTGAGAGGGAATTAACCCCTGAGAGAGAATTAACCCCTGAGAGAGTATTAACCCCTGAGAGAGTATTAACCCCTGAGAGAGAATTAACCCCTGAGAGAGTATTAACCCCTGAGAGAGTATTGACCTTAGAGAGTATTAACCCCTGAGAGAGAATTAACCCCTGAGAGAGAATTAACCCCTGAGAGAGTATTAACATCTGAGAGAGTATTAACCCCTGAGAGAGAATTAACCCCTGAGAGAATATTAACCCCTGAGAGAGTATTGACCCCTGAGAGAGAATTAACCCCTGAGAGAGAATTAACCCCTGAGAGAGTATTAACCCCTGAGAGAGAATTAACCCCTGAGAGAGTATTAACCCCTGAGAGAGTATTGACCCCTGAGAGAGTATCAACCCCTGAGAGAGGAGGCAATAGGTTAGCCCTTCTGAAACAGCGTGAACTTCATTGGATATATGAATTACAAACGTTGGCGCCTTCTGGACTGAATGAAGATAGGGACTTGAGCCCTTTTCTATGATGTGGTAATTCTCTTCCGGCCTGTTTGTTTTTATAATTGAATCTTTTTTTATACATTTTAAGATTCGTGCTTCGATCGGGAAATCCAGACACCTGAGAAAATCCATCTACAGGAAGAATACATTTATTTATATACATTGATTACTCAAGATCTTTATACCTATATTATATAAATAATTTATTAGAGTATATTATTCATCTATATTTTGTACATTTTGTTATATATTTTTTACAGATTATATTTTTTCATACAGCAGATTTTTTTCTAAATCCATTTTAAAAAAATATATATACTTTTTTCAATGCAATAAAATAGATTCTTTGAATATTTTGTTAGAATAGAGTGATTCATTTTGAATTATAATATGCCGTAATTTTGGTGATTATTTAAATCCTTGTTGAATTGACTAATGTTATGTAATTATGAATTCTATTTGAATGATTGATGTACATACTGTGAGGTACCATTTAATTACTGATGGTGCTTGATAATGGGATGACAATTCATCAATGTATACTCTATTACGTAATGTATTTTTTCCTTTTTTATTTTCTGGTGTTTTGTATGGATTATCACGTGGGTTTATATGACTTTGGACGTTGCTTCTGAGTTTTATTATCTTAAGAGTATTCATTACGCACACGCTGAATGCTCGTTACATTCCTTTATATATTGCGTGTCTATTGACATTCATGTCTCTTCATGCGAGTCCATAGCGCATGCGCCGGATATTCCCTTGGTTCCCTTGCCGACGCCTAACGCTCGTGATGTGTATCATATGTGACATTAGGCGCCAGTCACGGCACCAATGGTCTGTGAGTATCTCTGTTCCAGTCTGTATGTTGTTAATGGTCTGTTAGTAAATCTGTTCCAGTCTGCATGTTGTTAATGGTCTGTGAGTAAATCTGTTCCAGTCTGCATGTTGTTAATGGTCTGTGAGTAAATCTGTTCCAGTCTGCATGTTGTTAATGGTCTGTGAGTAAATCTGTTCTAAGTCTGCATGTTGTTAATGGTCTGCGAGTAAATCTGTTCCAGTCTGCATATTGTTAATGGTCTGCGAGTAAATCTGTTCCAGTCTGCATGTTGTTAATGGTCTGTGAGTAAATCTGTTCCAGTCTGCATGTTGTTAATGGTCTGTGAGTAAATCTGTTCCAGTCTGCATGTTGTTAATGGTCTGTGAGTAAATCTGTTCCAGTCTGCATATTGTTAATGGTCTGCGAGTAAATCTGTTCCAGTCTGCATGTTGTTAATGGTCTGTGAGTATCTCTGTTCCAGTCTGCATGTTGTTAATGTTCTCCAAGTAAATCTGTTCCAGTCTGCATGTTGTTAATGGTCTGCGACTAATATCTGTTCTAGTCTGCAAGTTGTTAATAGTCTGTGAGTAAATCTGTTCCAGTCTGCAAGTTGTTAATGGTCTGTGAGTAAATCTGTTCCAGTCTGCAAGTTGTTAATGGTCTGTGAGTAAATCTGTTACAGTCTGCATATTGTTAATGGTCTGCGAGTAAATCTGTTCCAGTCTGCATATTGTTAATGGTCTGCGAGTAAATCTGTTCCAGTCTGCATGTTGTTAATGGTCTGTGAGTATCTCTGTTCCAGTCTGTATGGTGTTAATGGTCTGTGAGTAAATCTGTTACAGTCTGAATGTTGTTAATGGCCTGTGAGTATCTCTGTTCCAGTCTGCATGTTGTTAATGGTCTGTGAGTACATCTGTTCCAGTCTGCATGTTGTTAATGGTCTGCGAGTAAATCTGTTCCAGTCTGCATGTTGTTAATGGTCTGCGAGTAAATCTGTTCCAGTCTGCATGTTGTTAATGGTCTTTGAGTAAATCTGTTCCAGTCTGCATGTTGTTAATGGTCTTTGAGTAAATCTGTTCCAGTCTGCATGTTGTTAATGGTCTGGGAGTATCTCTGTTCCAGTCTACATATTGTTAATCGCCTGCGAGTATCTCTGTTCCAGTCTACATATTGTTAATCGCCTGCGAGTATCTCTGTTCCAGTCTACATATTGTTAATGGTCTGCGAGTACCTCTGTTCCAGTCTGTATGGTGTTAATGGTCTGCGAGTACCTCTGTTCCAGTCTGCTTGTTGTTAATGGTCTGCGAGTACCTCTGTTCCAGTCTGCATGTTGTTAATGGTCTGTGAGTAAATCTGTTCCAGTCTGCATGTTGTTAATGGTCTGTGAGTACCTCTGTTCCAGTCTGCATGTTGTTAATGGTCTGCGAGTATCTCTGTTTCAGTCTGTATGTTGTTAATGGTCTGTGAGTAAATCTGTTCCAGTCTGCATATTGTTAATGGTCTGCGAGTATCTCTGTTTCAGTCTGCATGTTGTTAATGGTCTTTGAGTAAATCTGTTCCAGTCTGCATGTTGTTAATGGTCTTTGAGTAAATCTGTTCCAGTCTGCAGGTTGTTAATGGTCTGGGAGTATCTCTGTTCCAGTCTGTATGTTGTTAATGGTCTGCGACTAATATCTGTTCTAGTCTGCATGTTGTTAATGGCTTGCGAGTATCTCTGTTCCAGTCTGCATGTTGTTAATGGTCTGTGAGTACATCTGTTCCAGTCTGCATGTTGTTAATGGCCTGCGAGTATCTCTGTTCCAGTCTGCATGTTGTTAATGGTCTGTGAGTACATCTGTTCCAGTCTGCATGTTGTTAATGGCTTGCAAGTATCTCTGTTCCAGTCTGCATTTTGTTAATGGTCTGTGAGTAAATCTGTTCCAGTCTGCATGTTGTTAATGGCCTGCGAGTATCTCTGTCCCAGTCTGCATGTTGTTAATGGTCTGTGAGTAAATCTGTTCCAGTCTGCATGTTGTTAATGGTCTGTGAGTAAATCTGTTCCAGTCTGCATGTTGTTAATGGTCTGCATGTATCTCTGTTCCAGTCTGCATATTGGTAATGGCCTATGAGTAAATCTGTTCCAGTCTGCATGTTGTTTATAGCCTGCGAGTATCTCTGTTACAGTCTGAATGTTGTTAATGGTCTGTATGGTGTTAATGGTCTGTGAGTAAATCTGTTCCAGTCTGCATGTTGTTAATGGTCTGTGAGTAAATCTGTTCCAGTCTGCATATTGCTAATGCCCTGCGAGTATCTCTGTTCCAGTCTACATATTGTTAATCGCCTGCGAGTATCTCTGTTCCAGTCTACATATTGTTAATGGCCTGCGAGTATCTCTGTTCCAGTTTGCATGTTCTTAATGGTCTGTGAGTAAATGTATTCCAGTCTGCATGTTGTTAATGGTCTGCGAGTGTTTCTGTTCCAGTCTGCATGTTGTTAATGGTCTGTGAGTAAATCTGTTCCAGTCTGCATGTTGTTAAGGGTCTGCGAGTACCTCTGTTCCAGTCTGTATGGTGTTAATGGTCTGCGAGTACCTCTGTTCCAGTCTGCATGTTGTTAATGGTCTGCGAGTACCTCTGTTCCAGTCTGCATATTGTTAATGGTCTGCGAGTATCTCTGTTCCAGTCTGCATGTTGTTAATGGTCTGTGAGTAAATCTGTTCCAGTCTGCTTGTTGTTAATGGTCTGCGAGTACCTCTGTTCCAGTCTGCATGTTGTTAATGGTCTGTGAGTAAATCTGTTCCAGTCTGCATGTTGTTAATGGTCTGCGAGTACCTCTGTTCCAGTCTGCATATTGTTAATGGTCTGCGAGTATCTCTGTTTCAGTCTGCATGTTGTTAATGGTCTGTGAGTAAATCTGTTCCAGTCTGCATGTTGTTAATGGTCTGCGAGTACCTCTGTTCCAGTCTGCATGTTGTTAATGGTCTGCGAGTAAATCTGTTCCAGTCTGCATATTGTTAATGGTCTGCGAGTATCTCTGTTCCAAGTCTGTATGTTGTTAATGGTCTGTGAGTAAATCTGTTCCAGTCTGCATGTTGTTAATGGTCTGCGAGTAAATCTGTTCCAGTCTGCATGTTGTTAATGGTCTGTGAGTAAATCTGTTCCAGTCTGCATGTTGTTAATGGTCTGTGAGTAAATCTGTTCCAGTCTGCATATTGTTAATGGTCTGCGAGTATCTCTGTTCCAGTCTACATATTGTTAATCGCCTGCGAGTATCTCTGTTCCAGTCTACATATTGTTAATGGTCTGTGAGTAAATCTGTTCCAGTCTGCATATTGTGAATGGTCTGCGAGTAAATCTGTTCCAGTCTGCATATTGTTAATGGTCTGCGAGTACCTCTGTTCCAGTCTGCATGTTGTTAATGGTCTGTGAGTAAATCTGTTCCAGTCTGCATGTTGTTAATGGTCTGTGAGTATCTCTGTTCCAGTCTGCATGTTGTTAATGGTCTGTGAGTAATCTGTTCCAGTCTGCATATTGTGAATGGTCTGCGAGTAAATCTGTTCAGTCTGCATATTGTTAATGGTCTGCGAGTAAATCTGTTCCAGTCTGCATGTTGTTAATGGTCTGTGAGTAAATCTGTTCCAGTCTGCATGTTGTTAATGGTCTGTGAGTAAATCTGTTCCAGTCTGCATGTTGTTAATGGCCTGCGAGTATCTCTGTTCCAGTCTGCATGTTGTTAATGGTCTGTGAGTACATCTGTTCCAGTCTGCATGTTGTTAATGGCTTGCGAGTATCTCTGTTCCAGTCTGCATTTTGTTAATGGTCTGTGAGTAATCTGTTCCAGTCTGCATGTTGTTAATGGTCTGTGAGTATCTCTGTCCCAGTCTGCATGTTGTTAATGGTCTGTGAGTAAATCTGTTCCAGTCTGCATGTTGTTAATGGTCTGTGAGTAAATCTGTTCCAGTCTGCATGTTGTTAATGGTCTGCATGTATCTCTGTTCCAGTCTGCATTTTGTTAATGGTCTGTGAGTAAATCTGTTCCAGTCTGCATGTTGTTAATGGCCTGTGAGTATCTCTGTCCCAGTCTGCATGTTGTTAATGGTCTGTGAGTAAATCTGTTCCAGTCTGCATGTTGTTAATGGTCTGTGAGTAAATCTGTTCCAGTCTGCATGTTGTTAATGGTCTGCATGTATCTCTGTTCCAGTCTGCATATTGGTAATGGCCTATGAGTAAATCTGTTCCAGTCTGCATGTTGTTTATAGCCTGCGAGTATCTCTGTTACAGTCTGAATGTTGTTAATGGTCTGTATGGTGTTAATGGTCTGTGAGTAAATCTGTTCAGTCTGCATGTTGTTAATGGTCTGTGAGTAAATCTGTTCCAGTCTGCATATTGCTAATGCCCTGCGAGTATCTCTGTTCCAGTCTACATATTGTTAATCGCCTGCGAGTATCTCTGTTCCAGTCTACATATTGTTAATGGCCTGCGAGTATCTCTGTTCCAGTTTGCATGTTCTTAATGGTCTGTGAGTAAATGTATTCCAGTCTGCATGTTGTTAATGGGCTGCGAGTGTTTCTGTTCCAGTCTGCATGTTGTTAATGGTCTGTGAGTAAATCTGTTCCAGTCTGCATGTTGTTAAGGGTCTGCGAGTACCTCTGTTCCAGTCTGTATGGTGTTAATGGTCTGCGAGTACCTCTGTTCCAGTCTGCATGTTGTTAATGGTCTGCGAGTACCTCTGTTCCAGTCTGCATATTGTTAATGGTCTGCGAGTATCTCTGTTCCAGTCTGCATGTTGTTAATGGTCTGTGAGTAAATCTGTTCCAGTCTGCTTGTTGTTAATGGTCTGCGAGTACCTCTGTTCCAGTCTGCATGTTGTTAATGGTCTGTGAGTAAATCTGTTCCAGTCTGCATGTTGTTAATGGTCTGCGAGTACCTCTGTTCCAGTCTGCATATTGTTAATGGTCTGCGAGTATCTCTGTTTCAGTCTGCATGTTGTTAATGGTCTGTGAGTAAATCTGTTCCAGTCTGCATGTTGTTAATGGTCTGCGAGTACCTCTGTTCCAGTCTGCATGTTGTTAATGGTCTGCGAGTAAATCTGTTCCAGTCTGCATATTGTTAATGGTCTGCGAGTATCTCTGTTCCAGTCTGCATGTTGTTAATGGCCTGCGAGTAAATCTGTTCCAGTCTGCATGTTGTTAATGGTCTGTGAGTATCTCTGTTCCAGTCTGCATGTTGTTAATGCCCTGTGAGTATCTCTGTTCCAGTCTGCATGTTGTTAATGGTCTATGAGTAAATCTGTTCCAGTCTGCATGTTGTTAATGGTCTGTGAGTAAATCTGTTCCAGTCTGCATATTGTGAATGGTCTGCGAGTAAATCTGTTCCAGTCTGCATGTTGTTAATGGTCTGCGAGTATCTCTGTTCCAGTCTGCATGTTGTTAATGGCCTGCGAGTAAATCTGTTCCAGTCTGCTTGTTGTTTATGGTCTGCGAGTAAATCTGTTCCAGTCTGCATGTTATTAATGGTCTGTGAGTAAATCTGTTCCAGTCTGCATATTGTTAATGGTCTGCGAGTATCTCTGTTCCAGTCTGCATGTTGTTAATGGCCTGCGAGTAAATCTGTTCCAGTCTGCATATTGTTAATGGTCTGCGAGTAAATCTGTTCCAGTCTGCATGTTGTTAATGGTCTGTGAGTAAATCTGTTCCAGTCTGCATGTTGTTAATGGTCTGTGAGTATCTCTGTTCCAAGTCTGTATGTTGTTAATGGTCTGTGAGTAAATCTGTTCCAGTCTGCATATTGTGAATGGTCTGCGAGTAAATCTGTTCCAGTCTGCATGTTGTTAATGGTCTGTGAGTAAATCTGTTCCAGTCTGCATGTTGTTAATGGTCTGTGAGTAAATCTGTTCCAGTCTGCATATTGTGAATGGTCTGCAAGTAAATCTGTTCCAGTCTGCATGTTGTTAATGGTCTGTGAGTAAATCTGTTCCAGTCTGCATGTTGTTAATGGTCTGTGAGTAAATCTGTTCCAGTCTGCATATTGTGAATGGTCTGCGAGTAAATCTGTTCCAGTCTGCATATTGTTAATGGTCTGCGAGTAAATCTGTTCCAGTCTGCATGTTGTTAATGGTCTGTGAGTAAATCTGTTCCAGTCTGCATGTTGTTAATGGTCTGTGAGTAAATCTGTTCCAGTCTGCATATTGTGAATGGTCTGCGAGTAAATCTGTTCCAGTCTGCATGTTGTTAATGGTCTGTGAGTAAATCTGTTCCAGTCTGCATGTTGTTAATGGTCTGTGAGTAAATCTGTTCCAGTCTGCATGTTGTTAATGGTCTGTGAGTAAATCTGTTCCAGTCTGCATGTTGTTAATGGTCTGTGAGTATCTCTGTTCCAAGTCTGCATGTTGTTAATGGTCTGTGAGTATCTCTGTTCCAAGTCTGTATGTTGTTAATGGTCTGTGAGTAAATCTGTTCCAGTCTGCATATTGTGAATGGTCTGCGAGTAAATCTGTTCCAGTCTGCATATTGTTAATGGTCTGCGAGTAAATCTGTTCCAGTCTGCATGTTGTTAATGGTCTGTGAGTAAATCTGTTCCAGTCTGCATGTTGTTAATGGTCTGTGAGTAAATCTGTTCCAGTCTGCATATTGTTAATGGTCTGCGAGTAAATCTGTTCCAGTCTGCATATTGTTAATGGTCTGCGAGTAAATCTGTTCCAGTCTGCATGTTGTTAATGGTCTGTGAGTAAATCTGTTCCAGTCTGCATATTGTTAATGGTCTGTGAGTAAATCTGTTCCAGTCTGCATATTGTGAATGGTCTGTGAGTAAATCTGTTCCAGTCTGCATGTTGTTAATGGTCTGCGAGTAAATCTGTTCCAGTCTGCATGTTGTTAATGGTCTGTGAGTAAATCTGTTCCAGTCTGCATATTGTTAATGGTCTGTGAGTAAATCTGTTCCAGTCTGCATATTGTGAATGGTCTGTGAGTAAATCTGTTCCAGTCTGCATATTGTTAATGGTCTGTGAGTAAATCTGTTCCAGTCTGCATGTTGTTAATGGTCTGTGAGTAAATCTGTTCCATTCTCGGAGAGCCTCTTGCTGTTGCTGTGTTTGGGACTGTGCGAGTGTGCGTGCGCTCATGTGTGCTTTAATTTCCATTATTGTGTGTGGAGACACTCGCTCTAATAGAGATTTTGCATAAACAATCAGTGGCCTATTACTGGACAGATATCTCTCAGGTAAATGCCATCCAAGCCATTTCCTCACAGGTACAGACATGTTCCTCCTCCTCCTCTGCCTCCTCGGGCAGCACCTCGCTCCAGCCCTGCAAGGTAAAGCCTTCTGATACCACTCTACTACACCCGGTCAGTATCTCCTCCTGACCCCTGTACTACATACCCAACATCATCTATTTATAATCCCCCTACTACACCATCTCCTCCTAAGAACCCCTGTACTACATAGCCCACATCATCTCCTCCGTCCTAACCCCTGTTCTACACACCCCACATCATCTACTCATAATCCCCCTACTAGACCATCTCATAGAAACATAGAAACATAGAAAAATGTGGGCAGATAAGAACCTTTCGGCCCATCTAGTCGCCCAATTACATGGATACTTTACCTGGATTTATCTTTTGTTTAGGATAGCCTTATGCCTATCCCATGTCTGCTTAAATTCAATCACTGTTTTGGCCTCTACCACTTCTACTGGAAGGCTGTTCCATGTATCCACCACCCTCTCAGTAAAATAATGCTTCCTGATGTTACTTTTAAACCTTTGCCCCTCTAATCTAAGACTATCAGGGTTATCCAAAGAGATTCGAAAAGTCACCGCACGTTCGGTGACTTTTCGTTCTCTTCAATTCGGTTCCTTTTCCGATTGCATTTTGTTGCTGGGTGACCCTGCGGTGTATTCAGCAAGCACCACAGGGTCCCGAATTGCAGGGAAAAGCTACCGCAAACCCAACGAAAACTAACCGAATGCACGCTGAAAACAAGCAAAAACATCTGGATTAACCTTTGAAAAAGACGAACAGGAGCCGAACAGGAGCCGAACAGGAGCCGAATCACACAGAGCCGAAGCAGCTGTGACGCAGAGGAGGCAGTGAATAAATTAGAAAAACCATTTGTATGAATCTGGGAAAATAAACGCTGTTTGCAAAGAAACTATGAGCGAAAATGTCTGAAATTTTCACAGGAGGTCCAGGGAATGATAATAAAGAGGCTGTTACAAAAAAAATAAGTTAACTGAAAAAAAAAAAAAAAAAAAAATCGGACTTTTAATAAAAAAAAAAAAAAATCAGAAAAAATGCTCTTAAAGTATCCTAAAAAGCTATAAATAAAGAGACTCTTTGCTGCAGAATTTTATACTGAACGGTTTATTAGATATTATAAAACGGGAATATTTTTACATGAAGCCTATGGGATTCTCCTGAATAAATTTGCCGAATGAAACCAAACGGAGATGGCAGGCATTAGGGAACTTTTTCACTCTGGTTGTGTTCTCTGAATAGCCGAAGCAGTGCTTCTCTATGGGGATTTCATGCCCTCGAACAGGGACCGAACAGCACCGTATGTGCAGGCAATTCGCCAGCATTTGGCGAATTGCCTGCTCTGGATAAGCCGAATGGCCAGGAAAGGTAACCGAACGCTGATTTTCAGCGTTCGGTTACCTTTCTCAAGCAATTCGGATCTCTTTGATAACCCTGTATGTCCTCTTGTTTTGCTACTTTGTTTCCTTTTAAATATACTCCCTTCCTCTACCTTGTGGATTCCCTTACGTATTTAAATGTTTCTATCATATCTCCTCTGTCTCGTCTTTTTTCCAAGCTGTACATGTTAAGATCATTAAGCCTTTCCTGGTAACTTTTCTCCTTCAAGCCATACACCATTTTAGTAGCCCTTCTCTGAACTCTCTCTAAGATGTCTATATCCTTCTGGAGATACGGTCTCCAGTACTGCACACAGTACTCCAAGTGAGGTCTCACCAGTGCTCTGTACAGTGGCATGAGCACTTCCCTTTTCCTACTGCTAATACAGGCTCTCCCTAACCCCTAACCACCTAACCCCTGTTCTACACACCCCACATCATCTACTCATAATCCCCCTAATAGACCATCTCCTCCTAACCCCTGTACTACATACCCCACATCATCTCATCCTGACCCCTGTACTACACACCCCACATCATCTCATCCTATCCCCTGTACTACACACCCCACATCATCTCATCCTGACCCCTGTACTACACACCCCACATCATCTCATCCTAACTAGGGATGAGCTGTTCGGTTCGATCTGTTCGGAGTTCGCATCGAGTATCGGCCGTTCAACAGTTCGCGAACTTCGAACTTTTTGGGACGTTCGCCAAAAGTTAAAAAAAAATTATTTTTGAAAGACGTATAAAAAATGCTTACAAGATACTAAAAAATCTAGAAATAAAGAGACTCTTTAATGCAGAATATTATAAGCCACGGTTTACTAGTTATTGAATTAAAACGGGAATACTTTTAACATTGAAGCCTATGGGATAAAACATTCTTGTTACTAAAACATCAGGCGCTGTAGAGGGCAGCCTGCCGGGGCATCCCAAGGATCCCCTTGAGGAGCATGCGGCCGCCGGATGACAGGGCTGCGACTTTGCGGGCTAGCCGCCCGGGTGCATGTGGCAGAGACAGGCAGCGCAGGAAGGGAGCCACTGCACCAGCGGCCACGGCAGACCCCCCTCCAACCAGGATCCAGGGAGCCCCCACTGACCACCAGCCTAAGGTAAGGCAACACATTTCTAAAAAAAAAAAATCCGAGGGCATTTTTAAATGTCCCCGGGAACATAAAATAAAACTTTTTTTTTTTCTTTCTCAACCTGGCTGAATGTATTTAATTATATATATTAGATACATTCAGCCAAGTAGAGGGGGGTGGCATGTGAGCTGCGCGGGGTCTCAGGCAGTGGTTTGGTTTTTTTGTGTGTATATCTTTAGCAAATTTATAGGGGAAGGTAAGGTCAGGTATGATATATATATATATATATATATATATGTATATATATCTATATTCTTATAAATATAAATATCCAGACTTGTATTACACACACATTTTGGCAACTAATTGCCCCCCCCCCCAATTTGGCTGATCCCTCCAGAAGAAAGGTTGAACCCGATAGAGCAGAGAATAATATATCTATTCTCTGCTCTGTCGTGTTCAACATTTCTTCTGGAGGGATCAGCCAAATGGGGGGGCACATTTAGTTGAGATTGTCCGCATGCCACCCCCACCATGTGCGTATGTGTATATATAGTTACATAGTTACATAGTTATATAGGCTGAAAAAAGACATGCGTCCATCGGGTTCAGCCTCTCCCACATAACCTACTGCTGTTGATCCAAAAGAAGGCAAAAAACCCAGTCTGAAATATGCAACATACTGGGAAAAAATTCCTTCTTGACCCCAGAATGGCGTCAGATTTCTCCTTGGATCAAGAAGCTTTTACCCACATATTAAATATTATAACACTTAATATTCTGTGTCTGCAGGAAGTCATCCAGTCGCTGCTTAACCCTTAATATTCTGTGTCTGCAGGAAGTCATCCAGTCGTTTTTTAAAAGTCTGTACAGACTCTGACCCAACCACCTCAACAGGCAGAGAATTCCACAGCTTTATTGTT
Source organism: Leptobrachium leishanense (assembly GCA_009667805.1). Classification (NCBI taxonomy): domain Eukaryota; kingdom Metazoa; phylum Chordata; class Amphibia; order Anura; family Megophryidae; genus Leptobrachium; species Leptobrachium leishanense. The sequence continues at coordinate 36,842,705 of CM019063.1, forward strand.
CTCACCGTAAAATAACCCTTCCTATGCTTTAAGCTAAATTTTCTTTCTTCCAGTCTAAATGGATGACCCCTTGTCCTATGTATAGTCCTGTTAATGAATAGGTTATCAGACAATGGTTTATAATGGCCCCGTATATATTTATATAAGGTTATCAGATCCCCTCTAAGGCCCCGTATATATTTATATAAGGTTATCAGATCCCCTCTAAGGCGCCGTTTCTCTAAACTAAACAGGTTTAAGCTGGTTAGTCTTTCCTCATAACTTAACCCTTCCATTCCCCTTATTAATTTAGTTGCCCATCTTTGCACTTTTTCTAGCGATATAATATCTTTTTTTAAGACAGGTGCCCAAAATCACACGGCATATTCAAGGTGCGGCCTGACCATTGATTTATACAGAGGCAAAATGATGTTTTCATCCTGGTCTCCATCTTGAAAATGTACCATTTATGACCACTCTCTGTACCCTATCTTTTAGCCAGTTTTCTATCCAAGAACAAGTATTTTAATCTAGACCAATTTTTCTCAATTTAAATAGTAACCTTTTGTGTGGAACTGTGTCGAAAGCTTTGGCAAAATCTAAGTAAATCACATCCACTGCGACCCCCTGATCTATACTGAAATTATCACACTGTGACCCCCTGATCTATACTGACACTATCACACTGCGACCCCCTGATTTATACTGACACTATCACACTGTGACCCCCTGATCTATACTGACACTATCACACTGTGACCCCCTGATCTATACTGACACTATCACACTGCGACCCCCTGATCTATACTGACACTATCACACTGCGACCCCCTGATCTATACAGACACTATCACACTGTGACCCCCTGATCTATACTGACACTATCACACTGCGACCCCCTGATCTATACTGACACTATCACACTGCGACCCCCTGATCTATACTGACACTATCACACTGTGACCCCCTGATCTATACTGACACTATCACACTGTGACCTCCTGATCTATACTGACACTATCACACTGTGATCCCCTGATCTATACTGACACTATCACACTGTGACCTCCTGATCTATACTGACACTATCACACTGTGACCCCCTGATCTATACTGACACTATCACACTGTGACCTCCTGATCTATACTGACACTATCACACTGTGATCCCCTGATCTATACTGACACTATCACACTGTGACCCCTGATCTATACTGACACTATCACACTGTGACCCCTGATCTATACAGACACTATCACACTGTGACCCCCTGATCTATACTGACACTATCACACTGCGACCCCCTGATCTATACTGACACTATCACACTGCGACCCCCTGATCTATACTGACACTATCACACTGTGACCCCCTGATCTATACTGACACTATCACACTGTGACCTCCTGATCTATACTGACACTATCACACTGTGACCTCCTGATCTATACTGACACTATCACACTGTGACCCCCTGATCTATACTGACACTATCACACTGTGACCCCCTGATCTATACTGACACTATCACACTGTGACCCCCTGATCTATACTGACACTATCACACTGTGACCTCCTGATCTATACTGACACTATCACACTGTGACCCCTGATCTATACTGACACTATCACACTGTGACCCCTGATCTATACTGACACTATCACACTGTGACCTCCTGATCTATACTGACACTATCACACTGTGACCTCCTGATCTATACTGACACTATCACACTGTGACCTCCTGATCTATACTGACACTATCACACTGTGACCCAGACCCTAAGGCCCAGACCCAGGGCACAGACCCAAGGCCCAGACCCAGGGCCCAGACCCCTAGGCCCAGACCCCTAGGCCCAGACCCCAAGGCCCAAACCCAGGGCCCAGACCCCAAGTCCCAGGACCCAGACCCTAAGGCCCAGACCCCAAGACCCAGGGCCCAGACCCCAAGGCCCAGACCCCAAGGCCCAAACCCTAGGCCCAGACTGCAGGGCCCCGACCCCAGGGCCCAGACCCCAAGGCCCAGACCCCAAAACCCAGGGCCCAGACCCCTAGGCACAAACCCAGGGCCCAGACCCCAAGGCCCAGAACCCAGGGCCCAGACCAAGGCCCAGACCCCAAGGCCCAGACCCTAGGACCCAGACCCCAAGGCCCAGGGACCAGACCCAGAGACCAGGGCCCAGGCAAGACCCCAGGGACCAGACCCCAGGCCAGACTCAGGGCCCAGACCCCAGGCCAGACCCAGGGACCAGGCCCAGACCTCAGGGCCCAGACCTCAGGGACCAGACCTCAGGGACCAGACCCCAAGGCCTCATTACTGTGAGTTTTATTGCTGTGGATACTGTGATAAGCTAATACACACTGCACATTACTGTGAGTTTTATTGCTGTGGATACTGTGATAAGCTAATACACACTGCACATTACTGGGAGTTTTATTGCTGTGGTGCTATGTTATGTCCTTTTTTTTTTTGAAGGGGGAGAAAAGCTGTTAGAGGTTGAGCGAGTGCCAGGGGGGGCCCCATCGTGAGGTTTAGTAAGGGGCCCCATCATTTCTGATGGCTGCCCTGGTGGCAGTTAGGGGTTAACTCCAAGACTGGCATCATCGTGCTATGCACGATGACGCCAGTCCTCAGGGGGAGTTCCCGGAGGCTTGGCCGACATTCAAGATGTCGGCCAGCTCTGGGAAAGGATCACGAACCGGTGCTTTTCGGCGCCGATTCGTGATCCGGCCCCCATGGGGTTAATGCCAGGTACCATTTGGAAGGGCAGGCTGTGCCCTTCCAAACGTTGCCTGGGTTAACCCCCTGCATGCTGCCGATCGGGAGGGAGAGAGGTCCAAAGGACCTCCCCCCTCCCTTTCAGGCGCCTCCTCCGCACATGCGGGGGGGCGCCTGAATTAGGTCTCATCGCGCCCCCGCGATGACACCTAATTACTCCGGCGGCAGTTCCGGGTGCTGGGCTGACATCGAGGATGTCAGCCCACACCGGGGGGGCCAGCGATCGTCCGGAACCCGGCCGAACACTGGCCCCAAAGGGAGGACGCGCTCAGCGCGTCCACCGCAAGGAACGTTCTTACCTGCGGGTGGACAAGCTGAGCGCTTCCTTAGCAGTGAAGTGGTTAAATATAGGGACCACGTCAGCTTTTCTCCAATCCCCTGGTACTATTCCTGAAAGAAAAGAATCTTGAAAGATTAAGAACAGAGGTTTACATATTTCAACACATAGCTCCCTCAGTACTCGCGGGTGAATTCCATCTGGCCCTGGGGCTTTATTCACATTCACATTGTTTAATTTCTGCAAAACCTTGTCTTGAGTCAACCAGTCACTTTGTATTAGTAAGTTTTTATTAATGAATTTCATGTCTCCTGTTATAGGTTTCTCTTTGATAAATACTGAAGAAAAATAATCATTTAAAATTCCTGCCTTATCTGTATCTTCAGTTAACAATAACCCTGACTCAGATTTTAGTGAACCTACATTTTCACTCTTGGGTCTTTTAGAATTTATGTACCTAAAGAATCTTTTAGGGTTGGTCTTGCTCTCTTTGGCTATTTCTTTTTCATTTTCTAGTTTAGCCCATCTAATCGCATTTTTACATGCTTTATTGGCTGCCCTATATGCTTTATAGGATGCCTCAGATTTATCAACTTTAAAAGCTTTAAATGCCTTCTTTTTATTTTTCATTTCCTTAGTTACCTATCTACTAAGCCACATTGGTTTCAGTCTGTTTCTTTTATATTTATTAACCAGTGGAATATATTGTGACGTGTAATTTTCTAGTGTTAGTTTAAAGATATTCCACTTATCCTCAGTGTTTTTCCCGTGAAAGAGTTTCTGCCAGTCAATGACATTGAGAGCTTCCTTTATTTTAATAAAGTTGGCCTTTTTAAAATTATATGTTTTAGCTGCCCGCTATGAATGTGTTTTTTTGAGTTAATTTCAAAAGTCACCATGTTATGGTCACTGTTTCCCAACTGTTCCTTTACATTAATATTTGAGAAAAGATCCACATTATTTGTTATAACCAGGTCCAGACAGTTATCCTCTCTAGTTGGTGTTTCTACCAGTTGTGACATGAAGGTATCATTTAAAATGTTCAGAAACCGGATTCCCTTCGCTGAATTACTAGTCCCACTATCCCAATTAATGTCCGGGTAATTAAAATCTCCAATAATTAAAGTGCTGCCATGATGTGCAGCCTTCCTAATTTGCTCTAACAGTTGTTCTTCCTCATCATTATCTATATTAGGTGGTTTATAGCATATGCCAACCAATAGTTGACTTCCCTGTTTATTCCCCAACGAAATATTTACCCATAAGGATTCCACATTTCCCTCATCGCTTTCCAGTTGTGTAATATTAGGCTTTAAATCCTGATTTACATATAAACACACTCCACCCCCTTTCTTATGTTTCCTATCCCTTCTAAACAATGTATAACCGTTTAAGTTTACAGCCCAGTCATGCGTTTCGTCCCACCATGTTTCTGTTATTCCTATAATGTCGTATTGCTTAGTGTATGCTATTACCTCTTGTTCCCCATCTTGTTATTGAGGCTCCTTGCATTAGCAAGCATACATTTAATGTTGTCTCTACCCACACATGCTGAATGCGACTTTACATTACATGCCTCCACTGTTCTGACATTACCCTTCCCCCCGGCTCCACCCCCCTTAGTCTGAACTGAAACCCTTGCGCTATCTGCTCTGTCTCCATTTTGTAAGATACTGTATCCCTCCCCCCTTCCACTAGTTTAAAGTCTCCTCCAACCTTTTAACCATCCTCTCCCCTAGCACAGCAGACCCTCTTCCATTCAGGTGCAATCTATCACGACTATACAGATTGTACCCCAGTGCTCTAAAAACCCAAAGCCCTCCTTCCTGCACCAAGCTTTAAGCCACGCATTGACCTCCCTGATCTCTCGCTGCCTTTCCACTGTAGCACGTGGCACAGGTAGGATCTCAGAAAATACTACCTTGGAGGACCTTTTCTTCAGTTTACTTCCTAATTCCCTGAAATCATTCTTCAGGTCCTTCCATCTTCCTCTTACGGTCTGAGGTCTGTGGGTGGGTGCATATATATATCTGCGTGTTGATATATACGTATATATAGGTCTGCGTGTTGATATATACGTATATGTCTGTGTGTGGTATGAATGCATCCCTACTCTATACACGGCGCTCCGTGTCCCTATAATATATATGATCAGGGGTTACCTTTTTTTTATATTTTTATACTATTCCTATTAAATTAACAGTAATTTTTGATGTATTTTATTCAGTAGAAACTTTGTTTTGCCTATATAACATGTGCTTTGTGAAAATAAAACGGTTTTGTGTGTACATTTTAATTTAGTTAGTGGATTCCTGTCCAGTGCGGTGAGTAGCAAACGTAATGTAGTGTAGACACGCTGCGAGGCGGAGCGGAGTGAAGTCAAGCCTGCAAAATGTTTGCTTCTCTTCGCTTCACTACGCTGTGCGTTGCTACACGCTCAGTGTGTCTCAGCATTTATTCCCGCATCGCTAGCTTACCGAATCAGTTTGTATACTTGTTACTGACCCTGCTTGTTCTGAGGACCCGATCTGTTGCCGACTTTGCCTGCCATTTGACTATTGTCTCTGTGTATTCCCTGCCTGTTCTGTTTGCTTCCTGTTGCTACTGGTGTGCGCCGATTCTCACCATATACAGTAGCGCAGTACAAGTGCCTAAACATTGCTGACCCGGTTTTGTTATAGCTGCTGATGTAACTGAATAGATTGGGGATCTCTTCTGCATTACCAAAACCTCCACCACTGCACTCTTCCACAATACCACAGAGGGGTTACTTACGGTGTGAAGGCACTTGCTGCCAGCAAAGGCACAATATTTGGGAGCACTGCCACTGACGCCTACACCAGATTCATATAATTTTAATATATGACCGCAGGGTCCACCCCTGCACTCTTCCACAATACCACAGAGGGGTTATGGTGTGACGGCACTGTTGCCGACACTAAAGGCCCAATTTTAAAGCACCTATTGTTACTTTCATCCAAAGCCTGCATAAGTTTCACCATAATTTAGCCAAAAAATCACTAAACTTGTTCTGCGTGTCCTAAAATGTCTCCTCTTTTCATACAGGCTGCTGCCCCAAGCAGTTGTTTATGAATAGATTAAAGGAAAAGCATTTACCGTCATTTGAAATGTCATTTTTTTTGTATTTAAATGTTTCTATACATCCTAGAAATCCGCCACTTCACGGGCAGGTTATGGGGACCTCCTAGGCATGATATTTGAAGGAATTTTTCGTTTTTATTCTTAACCTTTATTTCATGGAAAACTCACTGTTCCTTTAAAAACTTTTTTTTAAAACTTTTTGTCCTTGTTTCCTGTCCCCCAGGGCACTACCCGGACCCCCATACACTTTTTATGGCAAATATCTAGCATATATGCCCTCTTGCAGGGCACTCTAAAAATCGAACTTTCGAGTCCCATTGGCTTGCATTGAGTTCGGTTTGTGTTCGAGTTCAAACTCGAATTTTTGAAATTGTTCGAGTTCGAATGCGAACCGAACACAGCGGTGTTCGGCTCATCACTACTCCTAACCCCTGTACTACACCCCCCACATCATCTCCTCCTAACCCCTGTACTACACACCCCACATCATCTTCTCCCAACCCCTGTACTACACACCCCACATCATCTCATCCTAACCCCTGTACTACACACCCCGCATCATCCACTCATCATAATCCCTCTACTAGACCATCTCCTCCTAACTCCTGTACTACACACCCCACATCATCTCCTCCTAACCCCTGTACAACACACCCCACATCACCTCCTCCTAACCCCTGTACTACACAACCCACATCATCTCCTCATAACCCCCCTACTACACTATTTCCTCCTAACACCCTACTACATCATCAGGGTTATTCAAAGAGATCCGAATTGCTGCCGAAAGGTAACCAAACAGTGAAATTCAGGGTACGGTTACCTTTCTTGGCCATTCGGCTATCCAGAGAGCAGGCAGTTTGCAAAATGTTGGTGAATTGCCTGCACATACGGTGCCTGTTCGGTGTCTGTTCGAGGGCAGTGAAATCCCCATAGAGAAGCAATGCTTCGGCTATTCAGAGAACACAAACCAGCAGTGAAAAGATGCCGAATTGCCCTGCTGTTCAGTGTTTTCATTTGGCAGGTTTATTCAGGAGAATCCCATAGACTTCAATGTTAAAAATATTCCCGTTTTCATTCAATATCTAATAAACCATTGATTATAATATTCTGCAGCAAAAAGTCTCTTTATTTATAGATTTTTTAGGAACTTTTAAGCATTTGTTTGGATTTTTTTCAAGTTTTTTCTTTTTTCTGTAACAGCCTTTTTATTATCATTCATTGGAATTTATATGTAAATTTCAGACATTTTCGCTCAGTAGTTTCTTTGGAAACAGCGTTTCACTTTTCAAACATTCAAGCGTACTGGGTTTTTTTTCACTTCATTCGTCTGCGGTGTCGGCTTTTTCCGGCGGCTACTCTGCGCTCTGATCGGCGGCTGCTCGGTTTCCTCCGACGTGTTTGGCGGGGTTAATCCAGATGTTTTTGCGGGTTTCGGTGTGCATTCGCCTGGGTTTTGCGGTGAGCGTTCGTCGGGTTTCCGGCGGCTTTTGGCTGCACTACTACGGCCCTGTGGTGCTTGCTGAATACACCGCAGGGTCGCTGAAATGGCATCGCCAAATAGCACCGAATTGAAGAGAACGAAAAGTCATCGTACGTGCGGTGACTTTTCGATTCTCTTTGAATAACCCTGCATATTCTCCTCACCCCCACTACAACATCTCCTACTACACACTTCTCATCATCTACTACTAATCCTATCTTTACTAGTGATTAGGGATGAGCCGAACACCCCCCGAGTTCGGTTCGGGCCCGAACCCGAACTTCCCATTCGTTCGGGTCCGAACCCGAACCCCCATGCAAGTCAATGGGGCTGAAAATTCGGTTTTTTTGAGTGCCCTCCAAGAGGGCATATATGCTAGATATTTGCCATAAAAGGTGTATGGGGGTCTGGGTAGTGCCCTGGGGGAAAGGAAACAAGGACAAAAAGTAAAAAAACAAAACGTTTTTAAAGGGACTGTGAGTTTTCCATGAAATAAGGTTAAAAATAAAAACGAAAAAATTCCTTCAATATCGTGCCTAGGAGGTCCCCATAACCTGCCCGTGAAGTGCGGATTTCTAGGATGTATAGAAACACTTAAAAACAAATAAATGACATTTCATATGACGGTAAATGCTTTTCCTTTAATCTATCCATAAACAACTGCTTGGGTCGGCATCCTGTATGAAAAGACATTTTAGGACGTGCAGAAAAAGTTTCGTGTTTTTTTTGGGCTAAATTATTGTGAAACTTATGCAGGCTTTGGATGAAAGTAACAATAGGTGCTTTAAAATTATAGAATTTAGCTAAGTATGACGATAAGTTAGAATTTTAATAATAAGACTCTGAGGCGAGTATTGCTTCTCTTTCTTGCTTTATTAAAACACTAGTTGTAAAGCCTGCCCAGAGGGCAGTCTATTGTGGATATACTGCCCCTGCTCATGTATACTGCCCCAGCTCGTGGATACTGCCCCAGCTCGTGGATATTGCCCCAGCACGTGGATACTGCCCCAGCACGTGGATATTGCCCCAGCACGTGGATATTGCCCCAGCTCGTGGATATTGCCCCAGCACGTGGATACTGCCCCAGCACGTGGATACTGCCCCAGAACGTGGATACTGCCCCAGCACGTGGATACTGCCCCAGCACGTGGATACTGCCCCAGCACGTGGATATTGCCCCAGCACGTGGATACTGCCCCAGCACGTGGATACTGCCCCAGCACGTGGATATTGCCCCAGCTCGTGGATATTGCCCCAGCACGTGGATACTGCCCCAGCACGTGGATACTGCCCCAGAACGTGGATACTGCCCCAGCACGTGGATACTGCCCCAGCACGTGGATATTGCCCCAGCACGTGGATATTGCCGCAGCACGTGGATACTGCCCCAGCACGTGGATACTGCCCCAGAACGTGGATACTGCCCCAGCACGTGGATACTGCCCCAGCACGTGGATACTGCCCCAGCACGTGGATATTGCCCCAGCTCGTGGATATTGCCCCAGCACATGGATACTGCCCCAGCACGTGGATACTGCCCCAGAACGTGGATACTGCCCCAGCACGTGGATACTGCCCCAGCACGTGGATATTGCCCCAGCACGTGGATATTGCCGCAGCACGTGGATACTGCCCCAGCTCGTGGATACTGCCCTAGCACGTGGATATTGCCCCAGCACGTGGATATTGCCCCAGCTCGTGGATACTGCCCCAGCTCGTGGATACTGCCCCAGCTCGTGGATACTGCCCTAGCACGTGGATATTGCCCCAGCACGTGGATGGATACTGCCCCAGCACGTGGATATTGCCCCAGCTCGTGGATACTGCCCCAGCTCCTGGATATTGCCCCAGCACGTGGATACTGCCCAGCACGTGGATATTGACCCAGCACGTGGATATTGCCCCAGCACGTGGATACTGCCCCCACGTGGATACTGCCCCAGCACGTGGATACTGCCCCAGCACGTGGATATTGCCCCAGCTCGTGGATACTGCCCCAGCACGTGGATACTGCCCAGCACATGGATATTGCCCCAGCACGTGGATTGATACTGCCCCAGCACGTGGATACTGCCCCAGCACGTGGATACTGCCCCAGCACGTGGATGGATACTGCCCCAGCACGTGGATACTGCCCAGCACGTGGATACTGCCCCAGCTCGTGGATACTGCCCAAGCTCGTGGATACTGCCCAAGCACGTGGATACTGCCCAAGCACGTGGATATTGCCCCAGCACGTGGATACTGCCCCAGCTCGTGGATACTGCCCCAGCACGTGGATACTGCCCCAGCACGTGGATACTGCCCCAGCACGTGGATATTGCCCCAGCTCGTGGATATTGCCCCAGCACGTGGATACTGCCCCAGCACGGGATACTGCCCCCAGCTCGTGGATATTGCCCCAGCACGTGGATACTGCCCAAGCACGTGATACTGCCCAAGCACGTGGATATTGCCCCAGCACGTGGATACTGCCCCAGCACGTGGATACTGCCCCAGCACGTGGATACTGCCCCAGCTCGTGGATACTGCCCCCAGCTCGTGGATACTGCCCCAGCTCGTGGATATCGCCCCAGCACGTGGATATGGCCACCCCCGCTCGTGGATATGGCCCCCCCGCTCGTGGATATGGCCCCCCCGCTCGTGGATATGCCCCCCCGCTCGTGGATATACTCACCTACATCGGCCCTCCAGCGATGGCGGTCCCGCGTCCCGCTTCCAGCGTCCTCTCTCGCTCCGTTGGTTGCCGGGATGACGTCACGAAAGCCTTTGACCCCCGGGGTCAAAGGCTTTCGTGACGTCATTCCGGCGAACAACGGAGCGAGAGAGGACGCTGGAAGCGGGACCGCCATTGCTGGAGGAGCTAAGGGCCGATGTAGGTGAGTATGTGTAGGCAACATCCCCTACAGTGGCCCGAGCCTCAGCGGTGGCTGTCGCAGGCTGCTCGGCCGGCCTCCAGGCTTAGGCGAGCCCCCTGGCTCGGCTGCGCCTGTAGGCCCAAGCCAAGCCGGGGGCTCGCCTGAGCCTGGAGGCCGGCCGAGCAGCCTGCGACAGCCGGAGGACAGTCACCGCTGGAGCTCAGGGCTAATGTAGGTGAGTATGTGCTCTCCACACCCACCCTGCTTACTCGGCCGGTATCCAAGCTTAGGCGAGCCCCCGGCTTGGGCCTAGGAGGCCCAGCAGAGCCGGGGACTCGCCTGAGCATGGAGGTCGGTCGAGTTGCATGCTCGGCCGTCCTCCAGGCTCAGGTGAGTCCCTGGCTCGGCTGGGCCTCTAGGCCCAAGCCAAGCCGGGGGCTCGCCTGAGCCTGGATGCCGACCAAGCTTAGGCGAGCCCCCGGCTTGGCGTGGGCCTAGAGGCCCAGCCGAGCCGGGACTCGCCTGAGCCTGGAGGACGCCCGAGCATGCAACTCGACCGCCTCCATGCTCAGGCGAGTCCCCGGCTCGGCAGGGCCTCTCGGCCCAAGCCAAGCCGGGGGCTCGCCTAAGCTTGGATACCGGCCGAGCAAGCAGGGTGTGTGTGTGTGTGTAGAGCACATACTCACCTACATCGGCCTCGAGTCCTCCACCGGTTCCACACATACTCACCGACATCGGCCCTTAGCTCCTCCAGCGATGGCGGTCCCGCTTGCAGCATCCTCTCTCTCTCCGTTGCTCGCCAGGATGACGTCACGAAAGCCTTTGACCCCCCGGGGTCAAAGGCTTTCGTGACGTCATTCCGGCGAGCAACGGAGAGAGGATGCTGCAAGCGGGACCGCCATCGCTGGAGGAGCTAAGGCCGATGTCGGTGAGTATGTGTTAGGCAACATCGGCCCTGAGCTCCAGCGGTGACCTCCTCCGGCCGAGCAGGCTGCTCGGCGGCCTCTACGCTTAGGCGAGTCCCCGGCTCGGCTGGGCCTGCAGGCCAAGCCAAGCCGGGGGCTCGCCTAAGCCTAGAGGCCCGCCGAGCAGCCAGCGGCAGCTGGAGGAGGTCTCCGCTGGAGCTCAGGGCCGATTTTGGGTGTATTTTTGGGAACTTCGGCCCCGATCCTCCAGCGGTGACCTTCTCCGGCTGCCGCTGGCTGCTCGGCGGGCCTCTAGGCTTAGGCGAGTCCCCGGCTCGGCTGGGCCTGTAGGCCCAAACCGAGCCGGGGGCTCGCCTAAGCCTAGAGGCCCGCCGAGCAGCCAGCGGCAGCCGGAGGAGGTCTCCGCTGGAGCTCAGGGCCGATTTTGGGGTGTATTTGTTTGGGAACTTCGGCCCCGATCCTCCAGCGGTGACCTTCTCCGGCTGCCGCTGGCTGCTCGGCGGGCCTCTAGGCTTAGGCGAGTCCCCGGCTCAGCTGGGCCTGTAGGCCCAAACCGAGCCGGGGGCTCGCCTAAGCCTAGAGGGCCGCCGAGCAGCCAGCGGCAGCCGGAGGAGGTCTCCGCTGGAGCTCAGGGCCGATTTTGGGGTGTATTTGTTTGGGAACTTCGGCCCCGATCCTCCAGCGGTGACCTTCTCCGGCTGCTGCTGGCTGCTCGGCGGGCCTCTAGGCTTAGGCGAGTCCCCGGCTCGGCTGGGCCTGTAGGCCCAAACCGAGCCGGGGGCTCGCCTAAGCCTAGAGGGCCGCCGAGCAGCCAGCGGCAGCCGGAGGAGGTCTCCGCTGGAGCTCAGGGCCGATTTTGGGGTGTATTTGTTTGGGAACTTCGGCCCCGATCCTCCAGCGGTGACCTTCTCCGGCTGCCGCTGGCTGCTCGGCGGGCCTCTAGGCTTAGGCCAGTCCCCGGCTCGGCTGGGCCTGTAGGCCCAAACCGAGCCGGGGGCTCGCCTAAGCCTAGAGGCCCGCCGAGCACCCAGCGGCAGCCGGAGGAGGTGTCCGCTGGAGCTCAGGGCCGACTTATGGGGTTATGTGTGTTTTGGGAACTTCGGCCCCGATCCTCCAGCGGTGACCGGCTGCCGGCGGCCTGCTCGGCGGACCTCTAGGCTTAGGCGAGTCCCCGGCTCGGCTGGGCCTGTAGGCCCAAACCGAGCGGGGGGCTCGCCTAAGCCTAGAGGCCCGCCGAGCACCCAGCGGCAGCCGGAGGAGGTGTCCGCTGGAGCTCAGGGCCGACTTATGGGGTTATGTGTGTTTTGGGAACTTCGGCCCCGATCCTCCAGCGGTGACCGGCTGCCGGCGGCCTGCTCGGCGGACCTCTAGGCTTAGGCGAGTCCCCAGCTCGGCTGGGCCTGTAGGCCCAAACCGAGCCGGGGGCTCGCCTGAGCCTGGAGGCCCGCCGGCAGCCGGAGGACGGTCACCGCTGGAGGATCGGGGCATCTGGCACGGGTAGCTGCGCGCGGCTCGTGCCGTTTTTTTTTTTCACGCGGCCGGCACGCGCAGCTACCTGTGTGTTCTAACGGCCGCTTTCAAATGTCCGTCGCGCATGCGCAGTAGGGTTTTGGCGACGGACAGTTTTTAGCTTATCCTTTTATAGTATAGATAGCAGCAAGTGGCAACTAGCAAGAACTTGGAAATATGAAGCATTTATATTGAAATAAAGAGAAAACACATAATACCATTTATACCTGTTATTTACTGTTATCTTCCGACACCCCTTCATTCCTTTGGATCGGTCCTCCTTCCTGTTAGAGCCCATCAAACCCGGTCATCATCCCTCCTACTTCCTCTTTCTTTGCTGTATGAGGTGATCAGTGTAGGTGTGTAGGGAACCCAAAGGGCAATCCACCGGATACCAGGAAATCCCTTATGAGGCTGAGGAAAAAGAAGACGTGAGAGTGGAAGATATTGGATCCGCAGACCCAGCCATACAATAAACCACAACAGCGGTGGGAGTGGTGGGCAATACTCGCCTCAGAGTCTTATTATTAAAATTCGAACTTATCGTCATACTTAGCTAAATTCTATAATTTTAATACATCGACTCTGAGGCTCCTATTGCTTGTTCAAAGCTAACCCACAACTGCGGATGACCAATGAACAACAGGCTTAAAATAAAAGGATCGGAAGGTGGACTCCCTGGACCAGTCAGCTGATCGTAATAGGTCCTCCAACCGACAACCTGCCGACACAGCGGAAGACGCCACCGCACTGCGAATGGAATGAGCTCCAAACATAGAAGTATCAACACCTGTTAAACCCAAAAGCCAGCGAAGCCAGCGTGCAAGCGTAGTCGTACCTACCGGGGCGAAAGGGGATTTAAAGGAAATGAATAAAGGAGAAACCCCCGGACCCCGGAGCGAAGCTGTACGGGATTCGTATCCCTGGAGACACAAGACCGGACATAAAGCTGGACGTAAAGGAAAAGCCGGATAAAACGCAGACGAAATGGCCATCTTAGTACGGCGGGAGATGTCAAAGCGTACCCCCTCAGGTACGAAGGAACGTGCATTGAAATCCAACGCCCTGACATCAGCCACCCGTTTGCAAGATATCAAGCATAAAAGGGCTAACAATTTAGCAGAAAGCTGACGCAAGGTCAGAACCTGGTTAGAGAGCCATCGCTCTATAAAGTTCAATAACAGGGTCACATCCCAAGTTGTCGTATACCGCGGCAACGGGGGACGGTCAGCCCTGATACCCTTAAGTAGATGACAGACCAACGGGTGTTTGCCCAAAGGCGTCCCATGAAAACCCACGTGATAGGCTGAGAGAGCAGATCTATAAACATTAAGCGTGCGATAAGCTTTACCCTGATCAAAGATTTCCGTAAGGAAGTCCAATACGAAGCTCAAAGGGGCCTGGAAGGGATCCTGATCCCTTGACAGACACCAATGATGCCAGGTGAGCCAAGCTGATTTATAACAGGATCTAGTACCTGGGGCCCATGCATGGCGCAGGAGCGCCGTAGTCCGTTCTGAAATCACTCTGGCTCCCCCGGGCGTCCCGATACCAGCGAGGCCAACAACAGACTGTGGCCTGTGGATAGTAGCGGGTGAGGGTGCCCGGATGAGTCTACCAGGAGATCCGGGAAAGACGGGAGATAACATGGAATATCCACTAGGAGTTCCAACAGGATCGGGAACCAATGCTGATTCTGCCAAAACGGGGTGATCAACACCACCTGGACCTGCTGGGTCCTGACCTGTCGCAGCGTGCGAGCAATCAATTGAAATGGCGGGAAGGCGTACTGGCTAGCCCCGGACCAATCCTGCAGGAAAGCGTCCGTTGCCTCGGCCAGTGGGTCTGGCCGCCAACTGTAGAAGAGCGGGAGATGGGAGTTGAGACGGCAGGCAAATAAGTCCACGCGAAACAGCCCCCAGAGGGCCGCCACGCTGGAAAACACTGACGATCGCAGCCGCCAATCCCCGGAGTCTTCCGTGTGTCTCGAGTTCCAATCTGCGAATTGATTTGAGATACCCGGAATAAACTGCGCCTGGACTACGATCCCTGTCTGAAAACACCATTCCCAAAGGCGGGAAGCCATTGTTGTCAGAAGTAGGGAGCGAGGACCGCCCAGCGAGTTGATGTATCGGACCGCCGGGAAGTTGTCCATCCGGAGGAGGACTGAGCGATGTGTGTGATCCTTGAGAAAACTCTGGAGCGCAAAGAGTCCTGCCAAGAGTTCCAAGCCGTTCATGTGTAGGTGATGTTCCTGAACGGACCAGCGCCCTCATGTGGAGGAACCTTCGCAATAAGCCCCCCAACCTGACCCACAAGCGTCGGAGTCGATAGTAATCATCGGGGGCGATACCAGGATAGGCCTGCCATTGCAGGAGTGGAGGTGACCGGTCCACCATTCCAGATCTAGTCTGGCCTCTCCCGAGAGACAGATCCGAGCAGTGTAGGGGAGACCCTCCCTGAGAAAAAGGGCCTTCAGGCGTTGGAGGGCCCGATAGTGTAGGGGGGCTGGTGTCACCGCCAGCCTTGTCACTGCCAAAAGGCCAATCACGCGAGCCAGATCCCTTAGTGATGGAGCCTGGGCCCCCAGAAGGGATCGGACTTCGCGTAAAATCGATCGACATTTGGGCAGGGAACGCTGAGAGACATCAGGGTACTGTCCACTCCGAATCCCAGAAATTCCAGGGTTTGAGATGGAGAAAGAATTGATTTCTCCTGGTTCACAAGGAATCCTAGAGACTGAAAGAGGTCGACCGTCCATTGTACCTGGAGACGTAGCAGACTCTCCGATGAGGACATTAGCAATACGTCGTCCAGGTATATAATGAGGCGGACACCTTTGGTGCGTAGCCATGCCACGACCGGTTTCAGTACCTTGGTAAAGCACCAAGGGGCGGAAGACAGGCCGAAAGGCAGGCAGCAAAATCTCCAGAGGTCTGGACCCCAGCGGAACTGGAGGAAATCCCTCGATTCCCTGGCAATCGGGATGGTCAGATATGCGTCTTTGAGATCCACTTTTGCCAACCAATCGTGGGGTCTCAAGAGGTCCTTGAGCATGTGCATGCCCTCCATCTGGAAGTGTCAGTAGACCACCGTCCCATTCAACTCTCTGAGGTTGATGACTGGACGGACGCCTCCGTCCTTCTTGGGAATCAAGAACAAGTTGCTCAGAAAACCTGAGGTCCCCTGTGGAACCCGTTCTATGGCTCTTTTTTGGTACAGTTCCGAAATCTCCCGCTCCACTAACGTCCGTCCCTCCCCCGAAAAGGGGAGAGGGTGAGGCAACGTCATCTGGAGCGGGGGAGAAGAGAACTCCAGAACAAACCCTTGTACAGTATTGAGGACCCAAGGGTCCGATGTAATGCGACACCATGCGGTGTGAAAAAATTTTAAACGACCCCCCACCTTGGTTGTAGATGGGTGTATGAGGTGTGAAATTACCTGCGTGTCTGAAGGACGAGTAAGAATGACCTCCTCTGGCACCCCGGAATCCTCTGCCACGCCACGGCCGTGAACGGGTAGGGAAGAACGGGGAAGGTGCAGGAGCAGCGGTCGTGGAGGGGTTGCCTCCCGTGGGACCAGAAAAAATGGGTTTTGCACGGCCGGTAGCTCGGCCCCGATATCCACCGGCCTGTGGGAAAACCCCAGAAAACACTTTCTTTAGTGAGTTGGACACACGGTCCATCGTATTGAATGCCCCAGAATATTCGTTCATGTCTTTCAGGAATCCTTTGCCGAATAATGCTCCGTTAGCGTAGCCCCTAATTCATGGTCGGCTATGCCAGCCAGTTGGCGATCCATTTTGAGGAGTATGCATTTACGCCTTTCGGAGGCAAGAGCCGTTTTAGCATTACCCAAGAAACTGAGCGACCTCTCGACCCAATTGGTGACTTGAACGGGGTCCATGAGGTCACCAGATAATTTGGCCTGTTCCGCTGTATCCAGCAATTTAACTAAAGGACCCATGGTGTCCAGCAATTTATCCTGGCACACCCTGAACGCGTGGTCTATGCCTTTGATGGGAACCCATCCCTTAGGAGTGACGAAGTCCACAAAGGCTTTATCCACGTCAGGGGTCAGACAAGTCTTCCCGCTCGTGGTGGGACGAGGGGATTCTGCCTTCATGCGGTTTCGAGTCGCCTTATCTAAGGTTTTGCGTGTGTCACGAATCCCCCTGAATACTAAGATAGTGGTCCCTTTACGTAGACCGCTCTCTACCCTTCCGATCCTTGAATGGTCGGCACAACTAGATAGATAATTAACCAGACAATAGACAAGCAAGGGTAAACACCAGACAGAGGTACAGAATAGAGTACTCGTTCTCCCTAGGACCTTAGTAATATCAGAGGTAGCCTGATGTGTGCTTAGGGTGCCACATAGACTGACCTCGGTACCAAAGTTAAGCAGAAGAGCATAAACGTGAGAAGAGTAAATACCAATACCAAGGGTTATACACAGGGTGGTTCGTTCGCCAATGCCAGGGGTCGTACACAGAATGGTTCGTTTGCCAATGCCAGGAGTCATACACAGAATGGTTCGTTTGCCAATGCCAGGAGTCATACACAGAATGGTTCGTTTGCCAATGCCAGGAGTCATACACAGATAAATTAGCCAAAAACACAAGAGCTCTGCGGGAAGTGAATACCACGTCAGGGCACCGGCGAACTAGTGAAGCCGGGTTTTAAACCCGGCGGGTCCGCGTCATAACGCCAGGCTCCGCCCCCGGCGTCCAACGTGAGCGCACCCGGTGGCGTTATTATTCGGCGCCTGGCCAGCGAGCAGCGAGGAATCTGCTGCCAGGCGCCCCAGAACAGAGCCATCCGTGACAGACCCCCCCCTCTACGGGCGGCCACTGGACGACCCCCAGGGGCACGGGGGTGCGCCAAATAGAAGGCCTTCACCAACCGAGGGGCATGGACCTCTGCAGCCGGAATCCAAGAACGATCCTCTGGACCGTAACCCACCCAATCGACCAAGTACTGTAAGGACCCCCTAGACTTTCTGGCATCCAGAATGGCCTCAACCTCGTACTCCTCCTGGCCTCCACAGAGACAGGAGGAGGTGGAGCACGGACCTTGGTGTACCGGTTACACAACAACGGTTTCAAAAGGCTTACGTGGAACACATTGTGTATCCTGATATGGGGGGTAACGCCAAAGCATAGGAGACAGGGTTGAGCCGCCGCAGAATCTTATAGGGGCCGATATATCTAGGTGCCAACTTCATGGAAGGCACTAAGAGCTTGATATTCCGTGAAGAAAGCCAAACCCTGTCCCCAACTTGATACACGGGTGCCTGCCTCCTGTGTCTGTCGGCCTTGGTTTTCTGGATGGCACTACTCTCTTCCAGTGCCCGTTTGACTCTCTCCCAAGTCTCTTTCAATGATGCCAAATGCTCATCCAAAGCAGGAATCGTGGTATCAGGAAACGTAGCGGGGAGCACGGGAGGATCAAAACCATAAACAGTGAAGAAAGGGGAATGTCCTGTGGATTCACTTACTGCACTGTTCAAAGCATACTCTGCCCAAGGTAACAGGTCTGACCAGTTATTTTGTTGTTCTGATATAAAGCACCTGAGATATTTCTCTATATTTTGGTTGGCTCGTTCTGCTGCTCCGTTGGTCTGGGGGTGATAGGCCGAAGAGAAGGATAAGTCTATCCCCACATTCTTACAAAACCCTTTCCAGAATCTGGAGACGAATTGTGTCCCCCTATCAGAGACAATCTCCAGAGGAACACCGTGTATGCGAACCACGTTGGAAATGAATATGGGCACCAGTTCGGCTGCCGAAGGTAGTTTCCGAAGAGGCACATAGTGACCCATCTTGGAGAATCGATCTATGACCGTAAGTATAACTGTATTCCCTCTTGACTCAGGTAAATCTACTATAAAATCCATGGCTACATGCGACCATGGGCGTTCGGGGATCGGCAAAGGCTGGAGTAAACCAATGGGTGCTGTTTTGGGACTTTTCTGTCTTGTGCACACCTCGCACACAGCTATGTAATCTTTAACGTCTCGGCGCAACGTGGGCCACCAGAGGAGTTTACTGATACTAGCCACTGTTTTGGTGATACCCATATGCCCAGAGGTTTTATTGTCATGATAAACGTTAAGTACTTCCTCTCTTTCGTTCTCAGGTACAAAGAGTTTCGCGGGAGGTTTCCCCCCAGGAGCTGCACCCTGGACGGTCTGCAACCTTTTCACTAGAGGAGACGAGACACTAATTGTGGTAGAGGCTATATCCTTTCCTGGGGTACAATGGGATGCTGATCTTGGATATTATGTTCATAAGATTCATACTGTCTCGATAAGGCGTCTGCTTTAATGTTTCTGGACCCAGGTCTATAGGTAAGCACGAAATTAAAACTTGAAAGAAACAATGACCATCTCGCTTGTCTGGAATTTAAACGTTTAGCATCTCCAATGTACGTAAGATTCTTATGATCGGTTATGATAACGATGGGGTCCCTAGACCCCTCCAATAAGTATCTCCATTCTGCCAAGGCCGAGATGACTGCTAACAACTCTCTATTTCCAATGTCATAGTTCTTCTCTGCCGGGGACAATTTCCGAGAATAGAAGCCGCATGGATGCAAGGGTTTGTCGGGTGCCTCCCTTTGGGACAAGACTGCACCAAGACCTAGTTCGGAGGCGTCAACTTCTACTTGGAAAGGCAGAGCCGGATCTGGATGTCGGAGAACAGGGGCAGTAGTGAATGCTTGTTTAAGTGCCTCAAAGGCTTGAGTGGCTTGAGGTGTCCATTTCTGATTTCCCACCCCTTTCATTGTCAAAGCCGTGAGGGGAGCTACCATGGCTGAAAAGTCTTTAATGAATCTCCGATAGTAGTTAGTAAACCCCAGAAACCTCTGGATGGCTTTAAGTCCTTGGGGTAGAGGCCAGTCAAGAATTGCTGAGAGTTTTTTAGGGTCCATTTGAAAACCCTCAGGGGTTATTATATAACCAAGGAAATGCACTGTTACTATGTCGAATAGACATTTTTCTAGTTTACAATACAATCCAGCCTTCAATAGTTTATTCAATACTTGTTTCACGTGGGCGTGATGAGTGTCCACATCAGGAGAGTATATCAGGATGTCATCCAGATATACTATGACGAATTCTTGCAGAAAATCCCTTAGGGTGTCATTTATGAGGTCCTGAAAAACGGCTGGCGCATTACATAATCCAAAGGGCATCACCAGGTATTCATAATGCCCGCTACGTGTATTAAAAGCCGTTTTCCATTCATCTCCCTTTTTAACCCTAACCAGGTTGTAAGCTCCGCGTAAATCGAGCTTCGTATATATACGGGCCCCTTTTAATCGGTCGAACAATTCTGTTATGAGAGGTATGGGATATGCATTTCTTATAGTTATCCTATTCAAACCTCTATAATCGATGCAAGGTCGCAGATCTCCCTCTTTTTTGGAGACAAAAAAGAAACCTGCTCCTGCTGGAGAGGAGGACCGTCTAATGAATCCTCGCTCTAGATTCTCCCTTATGTATTCCTCCATAATGTCGTTTTCTTTTTGTGACAAAGGGTATACATGTCCCCTAGGAGGCATCGTACCGGGGAGTAAATCAATAGCACAGTCATATGGACGATGTGGTGGTAGGACCTCAGTCCTGGCTTTAGAGAACACCTCCTTTAATGCCAGATAACATTCAGGGACCTCTGTGGATAAAGGAGGGGCTGTGGCAATATTGAGGCTACCAATCACATTGACCCTGCCTAGGCAATTAGACTGACAATTAGGACCCCAACATTTTATGTCTCTCTGGACCCAATCAATAACCGGGTTGTGCTCTGTTAACCATGGAAACCCAAGAACGACAGGACATGAGGGAGATTCAATAATTTGAAAGTGTCACGGAATGGCCCAGCACCCTCAGCCAGGGGCGGTGCACCGTGACAGTGGTGGCCATGGACACTTAGGTGCGGTGGCACGCACCCGGTTTTATAAGTACGTTTATTTAGATGTGATTGTGTGGTGTAATAAAGTGTCCCCGTTGGTTTATTGCGAAATGTATTTTCCCTTTGTCTGCCACGCCCGCCGCCATTTTCTGATCGCCTCGTGGTTCAGATCGGAATATTCGGATCTTATGTGGAGGAATATTCGGATCTTTAAACGGATGAATCTTCGGATCTTACGGGAGCGGCTGAATCTTCGGATCTGATCACCGCTCACTTGTTTATACCGAAGCGCGGTACCGGCGCGCCTTCGGTTCTGATCTTAAGTCCGTTCTGATCTTAAGTCCGTTCTGATCTTAAGTCCGTTCTGATCTTAAGTCTGGACACCGCACCCTGAGACCGCGCGGGATGCTCAGACAGTATATGCGGCGGAGAGTAAAGGACATCAGGCGAGGCTGGATGCACTGGAAAATCTGAGTTTATTTTTCACATCACATACATTTATCACTTTACACAATTAGGAATACAATGGGAATCCCTGCCCGCCCACACAAGTCCCATTGGCCCTCGCTGGCAGGAGGCACCCGGGCCCCGATTCGTATTGGCCATTACGAATCGGGGAGTTGCCGATTCGGCCATTTTAAGATCCGAATATTCTGATCTGAACCACGAGGCGATCAGAAAATGGCGGCGGGCGTGGCAGACAAAGGGAAAATACATTTCGCAATAAACCAACGGGGACACTTTATTACACCACACAATCACATCTAAATAAACGTACTTATAAAACCGGGTGCGTGCCACCGCACCTAAGTGTCCATGGCCACCACTGTCACGGTGCACCGCCCCTGGCTGAGGGTGCTGGGCCATTCCGTGACACTCCTCCCCCTTCCCACAGTTCGACGCACCTGGTCTGACCCCACCGGGTCATACCGGGGAAGTCGGTGCTCCCAGGCCCATAGTCGGTCTGGGGAGGCCTGGCCCCCAGGCTTCTCCATTTGGCTTTGCGGCCGTGCCAGCTTGGTCGGGGCCCCGCGTCCTTAGGGTTACCCCGGCTGGGCGAAAGGACATAAGTCCGGGGAGGAGTACCTCCTGTGTCCCCTCCGGGAAAACGGGCGCTAAACGCACCACCCCGGGTAGTCGATGAAAAGCCCAGTGGCTGTGCGGGGCCTCCAGGCCAAAGAGTTGAGGAGATGGGCAGAGGCCAGCGGCGCTCTGCCCCGTAGTCAGCTCTTCCGCTGAGGGGTAATTGTAACAAAAGGGACAAGGGTAGACACACCCGGCTGCTCTCCCGGGCAGCCGAAGGGTGGGCAGAGGCCAGCGGCGCTCTGCCCCGTTGCCAGCTCTTCTGCTGAAGCGGCAGGTACACAAACGGCAACCGAGGGGACAAATGGGGTCAAACCCGGCTGCTCTTCCTGGCAGCCGAAGAGGGGAATACATAATTGCAACGGCAGTCGCACGGGGTCAACCTCACTCTGCCCCTCGGGGCGAGTTGGGAGAAACGGGCAGAGGCCAGCGGCGCTCTGCCCTGGCGTCAGCTCTTCCGCTGGGTGGAAATCTCCTTGCGGGAGGATGGTTTCTTCCCCCCCCGGGACCGTCACTGGCTGCGCACAACCCAGCCCGGGGGGACCATCTGTCTGCTCCACCTGGCAGACTGTGGGTGGTGGGCAGAGGCCAGCGACACTCTGCCCCGTGGCCAGCTCTTCCGCTGGTTGAAGATCTCCTTGGGGAAGGATGGTCACTTCACCCCCCGGGGCAAACAACGGTTGCGCACAACCCATCCCGGGGAACCATCTGTCTGCTCCTCCTGGCAGACTGTAAGCAGTGGGCAGAGGCCAGCGACACTCTGCCCCGTAGCCAGCTCTTCCGCTGGTTGAAGATCTCCTTGGGGAAGGATGGTCACTTCACCCCCCGGGGCAATCAATGGTTGCGCACAACCCATCCCGGGGAGACCATCCGTCTCCTCCCCCACTGGACCCGTGGCCTCAGCCACCCTGTCCTCTTGCGGGGTGCAGGGGGTAACTTCCTCTGCCGGAACCCCCACGGGCACCCATGGGTCCGCCTCAGCCTCCCATAGGTCCCAAACCTGGGGACTGTCGACCTCCTCCGCCGACCCGTCCCACCACGGGGAGCTCAGACTCGACTGCGGAACGCCGTCCAACAGTCTTCGATAAGCCACCTCGAGCTCCCACTCTCGCTCGGCTAGGGACTCCAGCTCCTCAAACACTGAGTCCCTGCTGTCTGACGGGATCTCCAGTTCCCGTCGCTCCAGAATGTCTTCCATCCGCTCTTCGGTCTCCTCTCCAAACTCGGGTCGGCGGCCATGCTCGCGTAGAGCAGCCCCGTGCCTCCGTAGCGAGGCCCTGCAGTGGAACTGCCTTCAATAGGGCGCACTGTCGGAGAGGCGGTTAGCCACCGGAGCGCGCGGTACGCGGCGTCCAGTGCGATCTCCTGTTGCACCAGACTCCGGAGCTCGGCCTCCCACTCCTCTGGGGCCCGACCTTGCAGGAACGCTGCTCGCACATCGTACTGCACCCGATGGACGACAGCGTCGGAAGGAATGTACACACCATGGCAGTCCCGCTCATGGTCCAGGGCTTCGTACCACAGTTCCTCTGTGGACCTCTGATCCCGCTCCAGGCCCTCCTGCAGCCTTCCTGCCAACACGACCTTCATGTCGACGAAGGTGCCCGAGCAGGAGCACCGCTCCTCAATGGGGAATGTGGCGTCCTCAGATGCAGCTCCAGGCGAGCTGTGAGTCTCCATCCGAGGGTCGCGGGGATAAGTGACGTCCTCAGTACAGGCTCCAGGCGAGCTGAGAGTCCCGCAAGCGTAGTCACTGGGGTTTGCAGATTCCCAGGGTGAAGCTCCAGTCGAGCTGTGAGCCTCGACCCAGGGTTCCACAGGGTAGGGTTCGGGGTCAACATATTCAGTCTCTGCTCCGCGGAGCTCTGCCAACCGCAGCTCGTGCTGGCGTTCCTTCTCCTGCTCAACTTCCCGGTAAAACTCCCGAATCACTTCGTATCTGTCCACCGACGATGAGGCATCTCCGAGCAGGGCGATCCGACGCCGCAACTCTCTGAGGCCAGCATCTTCCTCCACCTCTGCGTGGACAGGGCTGGGGACGGGCGTCGCCACCCTGTCCTGATCCATCCTGGTCAGTTCCTTGATCAGAGTCTTCCTCTTCTTGTTACCCGGCGTTCCTCCCCGGTTCTCCAACATCCCACGCAGGGTGTCCCTGTCGTAGTGGGTGTACACCACCATGGCGTAGGTCTCCTAGGGGCCTGCAGAGAGCGATCCCACCGCTGCCACCAGTATGACGGAATGGAGATGTTGTTCCGCCTGCGGGTGTGCTCTATCTGCGTGACCCCCGTCGCTTACCGCTGGCCCGACTACCGAGTGACGCGCACTCGGCGTCTCGTGCGGCCTGGCGTGACCCTGGGGAAGGGTTAGCGGCCGCGTGGAGGGACCCCTGCCTAGAACCAGCCCGACCACTGAGCCATACGGCACTCAGCGTCCCGAGCAGCTGGTTCACTGACCTTGTGGGTGTGGAGTGCGTCTGCGGGCGGCCGTGCGAATCTGGGGATCGGATCCGCCGCGGAGGAATATTCGGATCTGATTGCGGAGGAATATTCGGATCTTATGTGGAGGAATATTCGGATCTTTAAACGGATGAATCTTCGGATCTTACGGGAGCGGCTGAATCTTCGGATCTGATCACCGCTCACTTGGTATACCGAAGCGCGGTACGCGGCCGCGCCTTCGGTTCTGATCTTAAGTCCGTTCTGATCTTAAGTCCGTTCTGATCTTAAGTCCGTTCTGATCTTAAGTCCTCTGATCTTAAGTCTGGACACCGCACCCTGAGACCGCGCGGGATGCTCAGACAGTATATGCGGCGGAGAGTAAAGGACATCAGGCGAGGCTGGATGCACTGGAAAATCTGAGTTTATTTTTCACATCACATACATTTATCACTTTACACAATTAGGAATACAATGGGAATCCCTGCCCGCCCACACAAGTCCCATTGGCCCTCGCTGGCAGGAGGCACCCGGGCCCCGATTCGTATTGGCCATTACGAATCGGGGAGTTGCCGATTCGGCCATTTTAAGATCCGAATATTCCTCCGCAATCAGATCCGAATATTCCTCCGCGGCAGATCCGATCCCCAGATTCGCACGGCCGCCCGCAGACGCACTCCACACCCACAAGGTCAGTGAACCAGCTGCTCGGGACGCTGAGTGCCGTATGGCTCAGTGGTCGGGCTGGTTCTAGGCAGGGGTCCCCTCCACCGGCCGCTAACCCTTCCCCAGGGTCACGCCAGGCCGCACGAGACGCCGAGTGCGCGTCACTCGGTAGTCGGGCCAGCGGTAAGCGACGGGGGTCACGCAGATAGAGCACACCCGCAGGCGGAACAACATCTCCATTCCGTCATAGAAATCTTATCGTTTCATGGTGTAAAACTCCTGTTTTCATACATACATCGACAGTGTCGTGAGTGATATGTGGACATGACAGAGGTTTACCATCTATGGCCTCCACCATTAGAGGCTTCTCCTTGAGAACCAGAGGTAAGAGGTTTTTGGCAGCAAAAATATTTATCCATGAAATTACCTGAGGCCCCAGAGTCTAAGAACGCCTCAGTCTTGAGGTGAACCCCCTCCCAGGTTAGGGAGATCGGTAACAGAATCCTGGATTTTTTTTCTCACTATCCACAAAGGAGGCATACAGAGAACCGATAACCTGGGTATTGGCTGTTCTTTGACCCGATTTGCCACTCTCCCCCCTGTTAACCCTGGGTCTCTGAGGACTTTGAAGGCGGAAATGATCAGCCCCTGCACAATAGAAGCAGAGCCCCTTTTCTCTTCTGTGAGCTCTTTCAGCCTCCGAAATACCCGTTTTTCCTATTTGCATAGGTTCAACGACTGGCATATCTGTTTTTGCGTTCTCCGGGTTACCTGACGTACTGGTGTGTCTGGGTAATAAGGGTAAAGAGGCAAGACCCTTCTGGGTCTGTCTCTGGGGTGTCTCCTTTCCCTAATTTGATCGTCCATGGCTATGCAAAAGTCAATCAAATGGTCCAGATTTTCTGGTAATTTTAAGGGAGCCAGCTCAAACATAAAAGCCTCGTTCAGGCCTTCGGTAAAGGCTAAGGTTAACACGTCGTTCGGCCAAAGCACCTCTGACGTCAAAGTCTTAAACTCTATGGCATAGTCGGAGACCCTCCTATTACCTTGTTTAATGTGAAACAAGGACCTACCCGCATTGGTAGCCCTTCTAGAGGGATCAAAGGTACGTTTTAACTCAGAGGTAAAACCCTCATAGTCATAGATGATGGGTTTCTTATTTTCCCACAACGGCGTAGCCCATAATAAAGCTTTTTCTGTTAAATGATTAATCAGATAGCCTACTTTGGCTTTATCAGATATACAAGACCCTGGGTTGTTCTCAAACAAGATCTCGAGTTGGGTCAGAAAACCCCGGCATAAGCTTGGTGTCCCATCATAGCGTAAGGGTGCCTTCATACTAAGCCTATGTCTCTCAGGAGAGACCGAACTGACTCTAGGCAATACTGGGTCTGGAGGGTTTGTGGTACCAGTATTGGACCGATTTAACAGGGTTTGTAGAGCGAGAGAAATCTGGTCCATCCTATGGTCCTGCTCCTCTTGTCTGGCTGCAATACGTGCCAACTGGTTAGAGAGGTCTGCGGGATCCATTGGCCCTGACGTAATGTCACGAATCCCCCTGAATACTAAGATAGTGGTCCCTTTACGTAGACCGCTCCTTACCCTTCCGATCCTTGAATGGTCGGCACAACTAGATAGATAATTAACCAGACAATAGACAAGCAAGGGTGTCACGGGATGGCCCAGCACCCTCAGCCAGGGGCGGCGCGCAGTGACAGTGGTGACATGGACACTTGGGTGTGGTGGCACGCACCCCGTTTTACCAGTATTTTTATTTAGATGTGATTGTGTGGTGTAATAAAGTGTCCCCGTTGGTTTATTGCGTAATGTATTTTCCCCTTTGTTGTCTTGCTCGCCGCCATTTTCCGATCACCTTGTGGCGCAGTTAAGAATTTTCGATTCGGAAAATGGCCGATCCGAACCATCCGGTTCGGATCGCAAAATGGCCGATTCGGACCATCCGGTCCGAATTGGCGACTCCCTGAAGGATGGTGGCCAATGGGTCCCGGGAGGGCGGGCAAGGAGTCCCATTGTATTCTAATTGTGTGCAGAGGTAATAAATGCTTGGTCTGTAAACAATAAACTCAGATTCTGCAGTGCATTCAGCTTTGACTGGTGTGTCTTTATTTCCACCGTATTTCGTATCTGAGAGTCCCCCGCGATCTCAGAGTACGGTGTCCATTCAGGTACGAACCGAAGCGAGCGCTCTGTGCCTGCATCGTGTAGCAGGGCAGAGGCGCAGCGCATGAAGATTCGGTTCTCAGAGGGACGGAGATCCGAACCGAAGGGCGCGGCCGCGTACCGCGCTTCGGTATTGCGAGGGATTGCGGTGCGATCCGAATCCCTCGCCCATCCCGACAGATCCGAAGATTCATCCAGCCTCGATCCGATTCGAAGAGTCGTCCACCGAGATCCGAAAAGTTACCCGCACCGCGATCGGAAACGTTTCCCGCAAGATCCGAAACGTTTCCCACATCCGATATTCCTCCGCGGCAGATCCGAACTCCACAGACGTCCCACACCCGCAAGGTCAGTGAACCAGCTGCTCGGGACGCTGAGTGCTGTAGGGCTCAGTGGTCGGGCTGGTTCTAGGCAGGGGTCCCCTCCACCGCCCGCTAACCCTTCCCCAGGGTCACGCCAGGCCGCACGAGACGCCGAGTGCGCGTCACTCGGTAGTCGGGCCAGCGGTAAGCGAGGGGTCACGCAGATTGAGCACACCCGCAGGCGGAACAACATCCCATTCCGTCATACTGGTGGCAGCGGTGGGATCGCTCTCTGCAGACCCCTGGAGACCTACGCCATGGCGGTGTACACCCCCTACAAACGGGACACCCTGCGTGGGATGTTGGAGAACCGGGGAGGAACGCCGGGTAACAAGAAAAGGAAGACCCTGATCAAGGAGCTGACCAGGATGGATCAGGACGAGGCGACGACGCCCGTCCCCAGCCCTGTCCACGCAGAGGTGGAGGAAGGCGCTGACCTCAGGGAGGTGCGGCGTCGGATCGCACTGCTTGGAGATGCCCCGACGACAGAGGACCGATGTAAGGTGATTCGGGAGTTCTACCGGGAAGTTGAGCTGGAGAAGGAACGCCAGCACCAGCTGCGGTTGGCAGAGCTCCGCGGAGCAGAAACTGAGTACAATGACCCCGAACCCTACCCCGTGGAACCCTGGGTCGAGACTCACAGCTCGTCTGGAGCTTCACCCTGGGAATCCACAACCCCCAGTGACGACGCTTGCGGGACTCTCAGCTTGCCTGGAGCCTGTACTGAGGACATCACTCATCCCAGCGACCCTCGGATGGAGACTCACAGCTCGCCTGGAGCTGCATCTGAGGACGCCATATTCCCCATTGAGGAGCGGTGCTCCTGTGCCGGCACCTTCGCAGACATGAAGGTCGTGCTGGCAAGAAGGCTGCAGGAGGGTCCAGAGCGGGACCAGGGGTCCACAGAGGAACTGTGGTACGAGGCCCTGGACCATGAGCGGGACTGCCATGATGTGGACATTCCTTCCGACGCTGACGTCTATCGGGAGCAGTACGCTGTGCGGGCAGCGTTCCTGCAGGGCCGGGCCCCAGAAGAGTGGGAGGCCGAGCTCTGGAGTCTGGTGCAGGAGGAGGTCGCACTGGACGCCGCGTACCGCGCGCTCCGGTGGCTAACCGCCGCTCCGGCAGTACGCCCGTTGGGAGGCAGTTCCGTTGCAGGGCCTCGCTACGGAGGCACAGGACTGCTCTACGCGAGCATGGCCGCCGACCCCGATTTTGGAGAGGAGACCGAGGAACGGATGGAGGACATCCTGGAGCGACGGGAACTGGAGATCCCGTCAGACAGCAGGGACTCAGTTTGAGGAGCTGGAGTCCCTCGCTGAGCGAGAGTGGGAGCTCGAGGTGGCTTATCGAAGACTGTTGGACGGCGTTCCGCAATCGAGCCTGAGCTCCCCGTGGTGACGGGTCGACGGAAAGTCGACAGTCCCCAGGTTTGGGACCTATGGGAAGCCGAGGCGGACTCATGGGTGCCCGTGGGGGGGTCGTCTGAGGAAGTTACCCCCCTCACCCCGCAAGAGGACAGGGTGGCCGAGGCCACGGGTCCAGCGGGGGAGGAGACGGATGGTCTCCCCGGGATGGGTTGTGCGCAACCGTCGATTGCCCCGGGGGGTGAAGTGACCATCCTCCCCAAGGAGATCTCCAACCAGCAGAAGAGCTGGCTACGGGGCAGAGTTGCTGGCCTCTGCCCACTGCCCAAAGTCTGCCAGGAGGGGCAGACAGATGGTTCCCCCGGGATGGGTTGTGCGCAACCCTTGGTTGTCCCGGGGGTGAAGCAACCGTCCTTCCCCAAGGAGATCTCCAACCAGCAGAAGAGCTGGCTACGGGGCAGAGTGCTGCTGGCCTCTGCCCACTGCCCAAAGTCTGCCAGGAGGGGCAGACAGATGGTTCCCCCGGATGGGTTGTGCTCAACCCTTGGTTGTCCCGGGGGTGAAGCAGCCATCCTTCTCCAAGGAGACTCTCGCCAGCAGAAGAGCTGGCTACGGGGCAGAGCGCCGCTGGCCTCTGCCCACTACTCAAAGTCGGCCCGGAGGAGCAGACGGATGGTTCCCCCGGGACGGGTTGTGCGCAACCATTGATTGCCCCGGGGGGTGAAGAAACCATCCTCCCGCAGGGAGATCCTCGCCCAGCTGACGAGCTGGCCACGGGGCAGAGCGCCGCTGGCCTCTGCCCATCCCTCTCAGTTTGCCTCGAGGGGCAGCGCGAGGATGACCCTGTACGACTGCCGCGGCAGCGGTCCAGTCCCCTCGTCGGCGGCCAGGGAGAGCAGCCGGGTTTGACCCCGTTTGTCCTCCCGGTTGCCGTTTTCGTACCCGGCCAACCAGCAGAAGAGCTGACGCCAGGGCAGAGAGCCGCTGGCCTCTGCCCGTTCCGCCCGATTCGCCCCGAGGGGCAGAGCGTGGATGACCCTGGGCGACTGCCGTTGCATCCCGTGATTCTCCCTTCCAGCTGGCTGGAGGAGCAGCCAGGTTTGGCTCTTGTGGTTCCTTCAGTTGCCGTGTCCGTACCTGGCCCTCCAGTGGAAGAGCTGGCAACGGGGCAGAGCGCCGCTGGCCTCTGCCCATTTTTGCAACTTTTGGGCTCGGGAGCCTTACCCCGCCACGGTCCTGTCCCACGGCTGACCTGGGCACCTGGGGCGTGTGCAGTTAGCACCCGGGTACCCCAGATGAGTGACAATCCTGGGGGGGGCACCGGAGGCCCTCCGGCCCAGAGGCGTGTCCTCTCGCCCAGCCGGGGACACCCTCAGGACATGGGGTCCCGACCAAGCTGGCACGGCCGCAAGGCCAAATGGAGAGGCCTGGTGACCCGGCCTCCCCAGACCGACTATGGGCCTGGGAGCACCGACTTCCCCGGTATGACCCGGTGGGGTCAGACCAGGTGCGTCGAACTGGGGGAGGGGGAGGAGTGTCACGGGATGGCCCAGCACCCTCAGCCAGGGGCGGCGCGCAGTGACAGTGGTGACATGGACACTTGGGTGTGGTGGCACGCACCCCGTTTTACCAGTATTTTTATTTAGAGGTGACATTGTGTGGTGTAATAAAGTGTTCCCCGTTGGTTTATTGTGTAAAGTATTTTCTCTTTGTTGCCTTGCTCGCCGCCATTTTCCGATCACCTTGTGGCGCAGTTAAGAATTTTCGATTCGGAAAATGGCCGATCCGAACCATCCGGTTCGGATCGCAAAATGGCCGATTCGGACCATCCGGTCCGAATTGGCGACTCCCTGAAGGATGGTGGCCAATGGGTCCCGGGAGGGCGGGCAAGGAGTCCCATTGTATTCTAATTGTGTGCAAAGGTAATAAATGCTTGGTCTGTAAACAATAAACTCAGATTCTGCAGTGCATTCAGCTTTGACTGGTGTGTCTTTATTTCCACCGTATTTGCGTATCTGAGAGTCCCCCGCGATCTCAGAGTACGGTGTCCATTCAGGTACGAACCGAAGCGAGCGCTCTGTGCCTGCATCGTGTAGCAGGGCAGAGGCGCAGCGCATGAAGATTCGGTTCTCAGAGGGACGGAGATCCGAACCGAAGGGCGCGGCCGCGTACCGCGCTTCGGTATTGCGAGGGATTGCGGTGCAATCCGAATCCCTCGCCCATCCCGACAGATCCGAAGATTCATCCAGCCTCGATCCGATTCGAAGAGTCGTCCACCGAGATCCGAAAAGTTACCCGCACCGCG
This sequence comes from Leptobrachium leishanense, assembly GCA_009667805.1. Lineage (NCBI taxonomy): Eukaryota > Metazoa > Chordata > Amphibia > Anura > Megophryidae > Leptobrachium > Leptobrachium leishanense. Next base: position 36,873,936 of record CM019063.1, read on the forward strand.
ATCGGAAACGTTTCCCGCAAGATCCGAAACGTTTCCCACATCCGATATTCCTCCGCGGCAGATCCGAACTCCACAGACGTCCACACCCGCAAGGTCAGTGAACCAGCTGCTCGGGACGCTGAGTGCTGTAGGGCTCAGTGGTCGGGCTGGTTCTAGGCAGGGGTCCCCTCCACCGCCCGCTAACCCTTCCCCAGGGTCACGCCAGGCCGCACGAGACGCCGAGTGCGCGTCACTCGGTAGTCGGGCCAGCGGTAAGCGAAGGGGTCACGCAGATTGAGCACACCCGCAGGCGGAACAACATCCCATTCCGTCATAAAGGGTAAACACCAGACAGAGGTACAGAATAGAGTACTCGTTCTCCCTAGGACCTTAGTAATATCAGAGGTAGCCTGATGTGTGCTTAGGGTGCCTCATAGACTGACCTCGGGTACCAAGTTAAAGAAGCAGAACCGTGAGAAGAGTAAATACCAATACCAAGGGTTATACACAGGGTGGTTCGTTCGCCAATGCCAGGGGTCGTACACAGAATGGTTCGTTTGCCAATGCCAGGAGTCATACACAGAATGGTTCGTTTGCCAATGCCAGGAGTCATACACAGATAAATTAGCCAAAAACACAAGAGCTCTGCGGGAAGTGAATACCACGTCAGGGCACCGGCGAACTAGTGAAGCCGGGTTTTAAACCCGGCGGGTCCGCGTCATAACGCCAGGCTCCGCCCCCCGGCGTCCCACGTGAGCGCACCCGGTGGCGTTATTATTCGGCGCCTGGCCAGCGAGCAGCGAGGAATCTGCTGCCAGGCGCCCCAGAACAGAGCCATCCGTGACAGCGTGCCTGTGCGTCCACCCATTGTTCCACATGGGGCAGTGGGGACCATTCGGCGGACCGTGGATGGGAAAGGTCTTCCGGCCAAAAAAGTGGGTTACCCAATGGGTCATAAATAATGCCCGGCCGGACTTTGGAATCCACTTCCACCGAGGTCTCGGTAAAATCCTCATCCGAGGCATACACCTCTAAGGCATCGCTATTAGTATCCTCTTCCGAATCCAGGATAGTGTCCTGAAGCGGAGCAGGGACAACAGCGGTGTCAGGGTTGGAAACCGGAATAATTTTAGCCTTTTTGGTGTGCGCTGACACCGTGTGTGCAGAAGCCTGTTTACGGGTTGCAGGGGATGGGTGCACGTGTCCCGGCATTTTTGCAGGGATGCCAACCCCTCCAGTCGAGTGTCGTGCCTGTTTCACTGACTGTTTCCCCATGGTGGTGGCCAAGGGGGTCTCTGAGGGCCTCACCGCAGTGAGTAATGCGCCCGTATCAATAGCCGCCAGTGGCGGGGGTTCATCATTGTGGCGATTCTCAGCCATCATCTCTTTAAGGGAGCGGGTGAAATACGCTGACATGACAGACACAGCTTTAAAGACTGCAGCATCAATAGACGCCTGCATATATGGGTCAAGGGTAGCAGGCTGGGAAGGAGCCATCTGTGCCTGGATCAGAACGGGTGCATTAGGATTATGCTGTTGCTCACCCGGACTGTCCTCAGAAGAGTGCTCAGAGTCCTCCGCTGGGGAGGCTGGGCGCTGTGGGGTTTTGCCTCGTGGCATGGTGCTGGTGAGACGAGCTCTGGCGCTGGGAAACCCCCTTGTGTACGGACCTAGCGGAGGCCCCGCCCACCCGATCAGCGAGCGCGTGCAGCGTCTCCTGAATCCAGGCAGAGGGGAGGACGCTGAGGTCATAAAACACTCAATGGGAAAATGAAACCAAAAATGAACGCGAACCCGCGGTTAGAGCCGGGTGCCCGCGAAATAAATATATAAATCGATAATATACAGCCCCAATTAATAAATATAATAACTATGGGGTAAAATTGCAGAGAAAATGTCTTGAGTACTTATCTAGTCGCCGAGCAGCATAGAAAGAGGAAGTAGGAGGGATGTTGACCGGGTTTGATGGACTCTAACAGGAAGGAGGACCGATCCAAAGGAATGAAGGGGTGTCGGAAGATACCATTTATACCTGTTATTTACTGTTATTATGTGTTTTCTCTTTATTTCAATATAAATGCTTCATATTTCCAAGTTCTTGCTAGTTGCCACTTGCTGCTATGTTTTAATAAAGCAAGAAAGAGAAGCAATAGGAGTCTCCGAGTCGATGTATTAAAATTGGGCTTTTAGCGTTGGCAACAGTGCCGTCACACCGTAACCCCTCTGAGGATATGAATCTGATACAGGCGTCAATGGCAGTGCACCCAGATATTGTGCCTTTAGTGCCAGGCATGCAAGTACTATCATACAGTAACCCCTCTGTGGTATTGTGGAAGACTGCAGGGGTGGACCATGTGGTCCTATATTAAAAAGATATGCATCTGGTAAGGGTGTCAGTGCACCCAGATATTGTGCCTTTATGGCAGGCCGCAGCGTATCATCATACAGTAACCCCTCTGTAGTATTGTGGAAGAGTGCAGGGGTGGACCCTGCTGTTCAAAAAATTAAAATGATATAAATCTGGCAAGCAGGCGTCAGTGCAGCCAAATATTGTGCCTTTCATGGCAGCAAGTGCATTCACACCCGTAACCCTTTTGTGGTATTGTGGAAGAGTTCAGTGCTGGAGGTTTTGTGCATGCAGAAGACATTGTCACGGATCCCCCTGATTACCAAGATGGTGGTCCCTATTACGCAGACCGCTCACTACCCTTCCGATCCTTAGAATGGTCGGCACGTCTAGACAGATACAGAATACGTAAAGATAGGTAGACACAAAGAACGATACTAGGAGGGTACACAAGACCTAGAATGGTTGGCTCTTCCCAAGACCTAAACAATAGAAGAGGTAGTCTGATGCGTGCTTAGGATGCCACACAGACTGACCCCAAAACCAATATAGAAGAGTAAACGCCAATGCCAGGGGTCGGTACACAGAATGGTTCGTTTGCCAATGCCAGGGGTCGGTACACAGAATGGTCAGTTTGCCAATGCCAGGGGTCGGTACACAGAATGGTTCGTTTGCCAATGCCAGGGGTCGGTACACAGAATGGTCAGTTTGCCAATGCCAGGGGTCGGTACACAGAATGGTCAGTTTGCCAATGCCAGGGGTCGGTACACAGAATGGTCAGTTTGCCAATGCCAGGGGTCGGTACACAGAATGGTCAGTTTGCCAATGCCAGGGGTCGGTACACAGAATAGCCAAAAATATACAATAGAATGCAAGAGCTCTGCGGGAAGTAACTACCACGTCAGGGCGCCGGTTGTTCTGCGAGTCTGGGCTTTAAACCCGGCGGGTCCGCGTCAGCCCGCCAGGCCCCGCCCCCGGCGTCCCCACGTGTGCGGAAGCGACCGCAATATCACTCGGCGCCTGGCTAGCGAGCAGCGAGGAAGCTGCTGCCAGGCGCCGGGGGGTACGGGGAGCCACCGTGACAGAACCCCCCCCTCTACGGGCGGCCACTGGACGACCCCCAGGGGCACGGGGATGAGCCAAATAGAAAGCCCTCACCAATCGAGGAGCATGAACCTCAGTAGCCGGAAGCCAAGAGCGATCCTCCGGGCCGTAGCCCACCCAGTCAACCAAGTACTGAAGGACTCCCCTAGATACCCTGGCTGCGCCCAGAATGGCCTTGACTTCAAACTCCTCCTCGCCCTCCACAGAGAGGAGGAGGAGGGACACGGGCCCTGGTGTACCGATTACACAAGAGTGGCTTCAACAGACTCACGTGGAACACATTGTGTATCCTGATATGGGAGGGTAGTGCCAAAGCATAGGAGACCGGATTGATGCGCCGCAGAATCTTATAGGGCCCTATGTATCTGGGTGCCAGTTTCATAGAGGGTACTAAAAGCTTGATGTTCCGTGAAGAAAGCCAAACCCTGTCCCCAACTTGATACACGGGTGCCGGCCTCCTGTGACTGTCTGCTTTGATTTTCTGGATAACGCTACTTTCCTCCAGTGCCCGTTTAACCCTTCCCCAAGTTTCTTTCAAAGACACTAAATGCTCATCCAGAGCAGGAATCGCGGTATCAGGAAACGTAGCAGGGAGCACGGGAGGATCAAAACCGTAAACAGTGAAGAAAGGTGAATGTCCTGTGGATTCGCTCACTGCATTGTTCAAAGCATACTCTGCCCATGGTAGAAGATCAGACCAGTTGTCCTGTTTGTCAGATATAAAACATCTTAGATACTTTTCTATATTCTGATTAGCGCGTTCTGCTGCTCCGTTGGTCTGGGGGTGATAGGCCGAGGAGAAAGATAAGTCTATCCCCCATTCTTACAAAACCCTTCCAGAATCTAGAGACGAATTGGGTACCCCTATCGGAGATAATCCCAAGAGGAATACCGTGTATGCGGACCACATTGTTTATGAATATGGGCACCAGTTCGAGTGCCGAAGGTAGTTTACGAAGAGGAACATAGTGGCCCATCTTGGAGAACCGATCTATGACCGTGAGTATTACAGTATTACCTCTTGACTCGGGTAACTCTACTATAAAATCCATGGCTAAATGCGACCATGGTCGTTCGGGGATTGGCAGAGGCTGGAGTAAACCAATGGGCGCTGTTTTGGGACTTTTATGTCTTGTGCACACCTCGCACACCGTTATGTAATCTCTAACATCACGGCGCACCGTGGGCCACCAGAGGAGCTTACGTATACTAGACAGTGTTTTGGTGATCCCCATATGCCCAGAGGTTTTGTTATCATGATACAGTTTTAATACTTCTTCCCTTTCGTTCTCAGGTACAAAGAGTTTCGCAGGAGGTCTCCCCCCAGGAGCTGTACCCTGGGCGGTCTGCAATCTTAACATTAGAGGAGACGAGACACTAATCGTGGTGAGAGCTATAATTCTTTCCTGGGGTACAATGGGATGCTGATCTTGGATGTTATGTTCGTAGGATTCGTACTGTCTTGACAATGCGTCTGCTTTAATGTTTCTTGACCCAGGTCTATATGTGAGGACGAAATTAAAGCTTGAAAGAAACAATGACCATCTCGCTTGTCTGGCATTCAACCGTTTGGCGTCACCAATGTACGTGAGATTCTTATGATCGGTAATGATGACAATGGGGTCCCTAGACCCCTCCAATAAGTATCTCCACTCCGTCAAGGCTGCGATAACTGCTAACAACTCTCTATTTCCGATATCATAGTTCCTCTCTGCCGGGGACAACTTTCGGGAATAGAAGCCGCATGGATGCAAGGGTTTGTCGGGTGCCTCCCTTTGGGACAAGACTGCACCAAGACCTAGCTCGGAGGCGTCAACTTCAACTTGGAAAGGCAGAGCCGGATCAGGATGTCGGAGAACAGGGGCAGTCGTGAATGCCTGTTTGAGGGCCTCGAAGGCTTGCCTGGCCTGGGGTGTCCATTTCTGATTTCCCACCCCTTTCTTAGTCATGGCCGTGAGAGGAGCTACCAAGGCCGAAAAGTCTTTAATGAACCTTCGATAATAGTTGGTAAAACCTAGAAACCTCTGGATGGCTTTAAGCCCTTGGGGTAGGGGCCAGTCGAGGATTGCCGACAATTTACCAGGATCCATCTGAAACCCCTCAGGGGTTATGATATACCCAAGGAAGTGCACCATCTCTATATCAAAGAGGCACTTTTCTAATTTGCAGTATAAGCCGGCCTTCAATAGTCTCCTTAACACTTGTTGCACATGGGTGTGATGGGTCTCCTTATCTGGAGAGTATATCAGGATGTCATCGAGATACACTATGACGAATGTTTGCAGAAAGTCCCTTAGAGTGTCATTTATGAGATCCTGAAACACAGCTGGCGCGTTACATAACCCAAAGGGCATTACCAGGTATTCGTAATGCCCGCTACGCGTATTAAAAGCCGTCTTCCACTCGTGCCCCTTTTTCACCCTTATCAGATTGTAGGCCCCGCGTAAATCGAGCTTCGTGTATATACGGGCCCCTTTCAGTCGGTCGAACAACTCTGTTATAAGGGGAATAGGATATGCATTTCTTATGGTTATTCTGTTTAAACCTCTATAATCAATGCATGGTCGCAAGTCTCCCTCTTTCTTGGAGACAAAAAAGAAACCAGCTCCTGCTGGGGAGGAGGACCGTCTAATGAATCCACGCTCAAGATTCTCTTTTATATATTCCTCCATAATATCGTTCTCCTTTTGCGACAAGGGGTATACATGTCCTCTGGGAGGCATGGTACCGGGGAGTAACTCTATGGCACAGTCATACGGGCGATGTGGGGGTAAAACCTCAGTCCTGGCCTTCGAAAAAACCTCCTTTAATGCCTGATAACAGTCAGGGACTACTGTGGATAAAGGAGGTGCTGTGGCGATATTAAGGCTACCAATAACAGTGACTCTGCCCATGCATTTCAACTGGCAACTGGGGCCCCAACATTTTATGTCTCTCTGGACCCAATCAATCACCGGGTTATGCTCAGTCAACCATGGAAACCCCAGGACGACGGGGCATGAGGGAGAGTCAATAATCTGGAATCGTATGGTTTCCTGGTGCAAAACCCCTGTTTTCATGCATACCTCTATAGTGTCGTGGGTGATGTGGGGACATGACAAGGGTTTCCCGTCTATGGCCTCCACCATTAGGGGTCTTTCTTTGAGAACTAGAGGCATGAGGTTCTTAGAGGCAAACACTCTATCCATAAAGTTACCTGAGGCTCCAGAGTCTAGGAACGCCTCAGTCTTGAGGTGCACCCCCTCCCAGGTTAAGGAGATGGGCACCAGAATCCGGGTTTTTTTTTTTTCGTTATCAACAAAGGAGGCATAGAGTGAACCGATTACCTGGCTAGTAGGTGTTCTCTGGCCCGGTTTGCCAGTGTCACCCCTGCCACCCTGCTGGGTCTTTGAGGACATTGAAGACGAAAATGCCCTGCCCCGGCACAGTAAAAACAGAGCCCCCTTTCCCTTCTGTAAGTTCTCTCAGCCTCTGAAATACCTGTTCTACCTATCTGCATAGGTTCCACGACCGGTAGATCGGTTCTTACTGGCTCTGGAGTACCTGACGTATTGGTGTGTCTGGGTACCAAGGGTAAAGGAGGCAAAAGCCTTCTGGGTCTGTCTCGAGAATGCCTCCTGTCCCTAATTTGGTCGTCCATGGCAATACAGAAATCAACCAAATGGTCCAGATGTTCTGGCAACTTCAAGGGAGCCAGCTCAAACATCAAGGCCTCGTTCAGGCCTTCGGTAAACGCCAAGGTTAAAACGTCGTTAGGCCAGTGTACCTCAGAAGTCAAGGTCTTAAATTCTATGGCATAGTCGGAGACTCTCCTATTGCCTTGCTTAATGTGGAATAAGGACCTGCCTGCATTGGTGGCCCTTCTAGAGGGATCAAACGTACGTTTTAGTTCAGAGGTAAAGCCCTCATAGTCATATATGATAGGTTTTTTGTTTTCCCACAATGGCGTGGCCCACAGTAACGCTTTATCAGTTAAATGATTAATTAGGTAGCCTACTTTGGCTTTATCGGATACACAGGACCCTGGATTGTTCTCGAATAGAATCTCCAGTTGGGTCAAAAAACCCCGACACAGGTTAGGCGTACCATCATAGCGTACGGGTGCCTTCATACTGAGCCTACACCCCTCGGGTGAGGCCGAACTGGCCCTAGGCACTACTGGTTCTGGAGGACTTGCAGCACCAGTAGTGGATCGATTCAACAGGGTTTGCAGAGCAAGAGCAATTTGGTCCATCCTGTGGTCCTGCTCTTCTTGTCGGGCTGCAATTCTTGTCAACTGAGATGAGAGGCTGTCGCGGATCCATTGGCCCTGACGTAATGTCACGGATCCCCCTGATTACCAAGATGGTGGTCCCTATTACGCAGACCGCTCACTACCCTTCCGATCCTTAGAATGGTCGGCACGTCTAGACAGATACAGAATACGTAAAGATAGGTAGACACAAAGAACGATACTAGGAGGGTACACAAGACCTAGAATGGTTGGCTCTTCCCAAGACCTAAACAATAGAAGAGGTAGTCTGATGCGTGCTTAGGATGCCACACAGACTGACCCCAAAACCAATATAGAAGAGTAAACGCCAATACCAGGGTCGGTACACAGAATGGTTCGTTTGCCAATGCCAGGGGTCGGTACACAGAATGGTCAGTTTGCCAATGCCAGGGGTCGGTACACAGAATGGTTCGTTTGCCAATGCCAGGGGTCGGTACACAGAATGGTCAGTTTGCCAATGCCAGGGGTGGCGGTACAGAGAATGGTCAGGTTTGCCAATGCCAGGGGTCGGTACACAGAATGGTCAGTTTGCCAATGCCAGGGGTCGGTACACAGAATGGTCAGTTTGGTTGCCAGGGGTCGGTACACACAGAATAGCCAAAAATATACAATAGAATGCAAGAGCTCTGCGGGAAGTAACTACCACGTCAGGGCGCCGGTTGTTCTGCGAGTCTGGCTTTAAACCCGGCGGGTCCGCGTCAGCCCGCCAGGCCCCCGCCCCCGGCGTCCCCACGTGTGCGGAAGCGACCGCAATATCACTCGGCGCCTGGCTAGCGAGCAGCGAGGAAGCTGCTGCCAGGCGCGGGGGGTACGGGGAGCCACCGTGACAGACATACCCGATCTATTCCGTTATTCGGCATCAGGGGTTGATAGCTGCTGATCCAGGACTGATTCATTTTTATAAATGTCAGCCGGTCTACAGAGTCGGTGGACAGACGAACTCTTTTGTCTGTGACAAAACCTCCAGCGGCACTGAACATCCTTTCGGAAAGCACGCTTGATGAAGGGCAACCTAGTAGCTGCATAGCATATTGGCTAAGTTCTGGCCAGTGATCCAATCTGAACACCCAGTAAGCCAGTGGATCATCTGCTGGAAAGGTATCCAGGTCTGCCCTTGCCCTTAGGTAGTCCTGCACCATATGGTGAAGACGCTGGCAATGGGTGCCTACATTTGACGTCCGTGGGCGTCGAGGACCAAAAAAATTTAAAAATGCATCAGTCAAGCGGCCCTGGCCTTCACCGCTATTCCTCTGATCACCTGCAGCCCCAGAAGCACGTGTGTCAGCAGTAGCACTTGGTAATCTTACAGTGCCTGGAAAGGTGTTACACAAGTTTCGGTTTAGAGCGTCCTCAAGTTTTGTCATCCTGTGCTCCCTCTGTGCGGGCAGGATGAGCTCTGCAACTTTCCCCTTGTATCGTGGATCAAGAAGGGTTGCCAACCAGTAATGATCCCTCTCCTTGATAGCATGAATCCTGGGGTCCTTTAGCAGGCTTTGCATCATTAGGGAGCCCATGCAGCGTAGGTTGGAGGTGGCATTAGCTTCCGAGTCTTCCTGGTCAATGAGGATGACCGTATCGTGCACTTCCTCCTCCCAGCCACGCACAAGCCCTTCTGTTTCTGGGCACACAAAACCCTGCCTTGAGGAATCCCCACCTTCAATGCCCCCACTACTTAAATAGTCCTCCTCCTCCTCGTCCTCATCCTCCTCCTGTCTGATCTGAGTAGGACCCGCTGGAATGCTGTCTGCGGAAAGACTGGGGCCTTGAGAGCTAGGGAAGGCCTCCTCTTCCTCCCGCTGCTCTGCCTCTAGAGCCACATCTATAATTCCCTGCAGAGTGTGCTCCAGCAGGAACACTAAAGGAATTGTGTCACTGATGCATGCACTGTCCCTGCTCACCATCCTCGTTGCCTCCTCAAATGGTGACAGTACAGTGCATGCATCCTTGATCATCAGCCACTGCGTGGGGGAAAAAAACCCAAGTTGACCTGAACCTGTCCTTGTGCCATACTCACACAGGTACTCGTTGATGGCCCTCTGCTGCTTGTGCAGACGCTGCAGCATTGCTAATGTCGAGTTCCACCTGGTGGGCATGTCACAGATCAGACGGTTTGTGGGAAGGTGGAATTCTCTTTGAATTTCTGCCAGGCGAACGCTTGCTGGGAATGACCATCTGAAGTGGCTGCAGACTTTTCTGGCCAGGATAAGAAGCTCTGGCAGCCCTGGGTACTTTGTTAGGAAACGCTGTACCACCAGATTTAGGACGTGTGCTAGGCATGGTACATGCGTCAATTTACCCTTGCGTAGGGCAGAGAGAAGGTTGCTGCCATTATCGCAGACGATCATTCCCAGCTCAAGCTGGTGTGGTGTTAACCATCTCTGCACCTGCCCCTGCAGAGCTGACAAAATTTCTGACCCGGTGTGGCTCCTGTCCCCTAAACAAACCAGCTCAAGCACAGTATGGCATCTTTTTGCTTGAGCCATTGCGTACACCCTGTCAGGCGTGGGTTTAACTACCACTTCGCCAGAGAGATAGAGGAGGAGGAGGACGAGGAAGAGGTGGTGGTGGTGGAGCAGACAGACCTCATACAAGCAGCTTTCTGGAGGCGTGGTGGATGAACAAGCTCCAGCACAGAGCCCCGTCTTGGATCCCTCCCAGCTGCAATCAGAGTTACCCAGTGTGCCGTGAAGGAAATGTAACGACCCTGTCCATGCTTGCTGGACCACGTGTCTAAAGTGACATGCACCTTGCTGCTTACTGCCTTTCCCAATGACTGGATAACATTGTCTTCCACGTGCTGGTATAGTGCTGGAATGGCCTTGCGTGAAAAGTAATGGCGTTTTGGAACCTGCCACAGTGGTACAGCGCAATCAGCAAATTCACGGAAGGGAGCAGAGTCCACCAGCTGGAAAGGCAGCAGCTGCAATGTGAGTAATTTTGCTAAGCTGGCATTTAGACGCTGTGCTTGGGGATGGTTGGGACTATATTTTTATTTTCTCTGCAGCAGCTGCGGCAATGTAATCTGACTGCGTAAATCTTCAGCTACTGGGATGATGTCACATTGTGAGGAAGGACCTGCTGGTACCTCCATTACTGTAGCATCATCCCTGTCGGTGGAGGTTGTAGGCAATTGCATGGCAGGACATACAGTGTGGGTAGAGACAGATGAGGAGGAGGAGGACCTACGCAAAGTTTTGCCCCAACGGGATGTGTGGCACTTGTTCAGATGTCGCCTCAAGCACGTGGTACCCAAGTGTCCGGTGTCTTTCCCACGCTTCAGCCTCCTCTGACATAGATTACAAATAGCAACGGTGGGGTCTGCTGCACAGTTCATAAAGAACTCCCAGACAGCAGATTTCCTGCATGTGTTCTTTGAGACAACAGCGCTCTGCACCAGAGCAGCTCTGACATGTGATGCCTTGGACTGGCTAGTGCTACGGTTGGTCACAGAGGATGTTGTGCCTTGTGTTTACTGTGCCTCCTCCTCCTCCCCTCCTCCTCACTTCATTCCTCAGTTCGATCTGCACCCAGGTGGAGTCAGTGACCTCATCATCATCAATGTCATCTTCACCCCCTATCTCCTCGTCACTGGAGCCAACTTGGCAGTATGCTGCAGCTGCTGGGGCAACATGAGTGCCAGTTATTTGTGTGTCATCACTGGCACCCCCTTCCTCTAGGTTGATTATACTCCCTTGCTCAACCTCAGAGATTGAATCAGAGCACTGTACTTGCTGCGCATCCTCAAGCAGCATGTCACTCTCATTGTAGTCAAGCAATTCAGCTGACTCTTCCATGTGTGATAACGAGGCTACGGCAGGAGTAGCTGTGGACATGGAGGCTGCATTAGATGCTTTGGCAGCTGAGGTGGACTGTAAAGCACTAGAAGCCTGGCTGGCAGAGGACTCGGAGGATGAGGATGGCCTGGTTAGCCAATCCACCAAGTCCTTTGTATGTTGCTGCTGCTTAAGACGGCCAGCACCAGTTAGAAAGGACAAACGTGCCCCTGCAGAGGATGCACCAGGTCCACCACGACCAGAGACACAGCCTCCCGACACAGAGGCTGCTTGCCCTCTTATCTGTGGCTGGGAGCGTCTGCCTGTCCTTTTTGTTCTTTCAGACATGGTGAGTGATATATAGATTAATATATACAGAACTCTGATTCAACTCTGGTATAAAGATTTAAATAACTCTGGTATAACTCAGTGAGACACACTGATAGCTGGCAGCCAGTGACAAGAGACAGATTACCTTAATTCACAAATGTTTTAAATAAATTAGTGAGCCCCAAAATACAGCGTGGTACTGTATGTATGATGAGACACAGATCACCTTAATTCCCAAGTGTTTGAAAGAAATTAGTGAGCCCCAAAATACAGCGTGGTACTTTTTGTATGACGAGACACAGATCACCTTAATTCCCAAGTGTTTGAAAGAAATTAGTGAGCCCAAAACACAGCGTGGTACTTTTTGTATGACGAGACACAGATCACCTTAATTCACAAGTGTTTTAAAGAAATTAATGAGCCCCAAAAAGATTTGCTGGCACAGTGACAAGACCCAGAAAATCACCTCAATTCACAAATGTTTTAAATAAAGTTGTAAACCCCAAAAAAACTTGCTGGCACAGTGACAAGACACACATCACCTAAATTCCCTGATATTTGGTCGACATGAGACCCCCCCAGACCCCCCCAGTAGCGTGGCAGACCGGCAGTAACAACACACACAACTATCTTCTTTGAAATCTCCTCTGAAATGCGTGCAGAATCGGCGCGTTGAAACCTTATATAGTGTGCTGCGGGACTTAGCTCTGTGAGCCCATGATTGGGCAAAATTTTCCCAATCAGGACTCTGAGCGGTGATTGACATAGTGTTCAACCAGTCTTGCACCAGACCTGTGGTCAGATGTAAGGCTGTAGCCAATTACGAGCTTCAGGCAGTGGGAAAATGCATTGTGGTGCAACATGCGGCGAACACCTGGAAATGTTCGGGGTTCGCGATCTGCCTGAACAGGCTAAGTTCGGGTCGAACCCCGAACCGTCCGAACCCGAACAGCTCATCCCTACTAGGGATGAGCCGAACACCCCCAAGTTCGGTTCGCATTCGAACTCGAACTTTTCAAAAGTTCGAACTCGAACACGAACTCAATACAACTCAATGGGACTCAAAGTTCAATTTTTAGAGTGCCCTCCAAGCAGGGCCGGTGCTGCTGCTAGGTATAGGGGCGCAAATTCACAATATATATATCCATGATGTGAACTGGGGGCTCAATATATAGCCATGATGTGAACTGGAGGTGCAATATATACCCATGATGTGAACTGGGGGCACAATATATACCCATGTTGTGAACTGGGGGCTCAATATATAGCTATGATGTGAACTGGGGGCGCAATATATACCCATGATGTGAACTGGGGGCGCACTATATACCCATGATATGAACTGGGGGCTCAATATATACCCATGATGTGAACTGGGGGCACAATATATACCCATGATGTGAACTGGGGGCTCACTAAATACCCATGATGTGAGCTGCTGGGGGCAATATATATGCATGATGTGAGCTGGGGCAAATATACCCATATGAGCTGGGGGCAAATATACCCATATGAGCTGGGGGGAAAATATACCCATATGAGCTGGGGCAAATATACCCATATGAGCTGGGGGCAAATTTAACCCGAGTGTGAGCTGGGGGCAAATATGACCATGTGTTAGCTGGTCTGGGGCAATATATCCATGTGTGAGCTGGTCTGGGGCATATATGCATGTGTGAGCTAGTCTGGGGGCTATATATCCCTGTGTGAGCTAGTCTGGGGGCAATATATCCATGTGTGAGCTGCGGGGGCAATATATCCATGTGTGAGCTGCTGGAGCAATATATCCATGTGTGAGCTGGTCTGGGGCATATATGCATATGTGAGCTGGTCTGGGGCATATATGCATGTGTGAGCTAGACTGGGGCAATATATCCTTGTGTGAGCTGCTGGGGCAAAATATTCATGTGTGAGCTGGTCTGGGGCATATATGCATGTGTGAGCTAGTCTGGGGGCTATATATCCCTGTGTGAGCTAGTCTGGGGACAATATATCCATGTGTGAGCTGCGGGGGCAATATATCCATGTGTGAGCTGCTGGAGCAATATATCCATGTGTGAGCTGGTCTGGGGCATATATGCATATGTGAGCTGGTCTGGGGCATATATGCATGTGTGAGCTAGACTGGGGCAATATATCCTTGTGTGAGCTGCTGGGGCAAAATATTCATGTGTGAGCTGGTCTGGGGCATATATGCATGTGTGAGCTAGTCTGGGGGCAACATATCCATGTGTGAGCTGGTCTGGGGGCTATATATCCGTGTGAGAGCTGGGGGCAAATATACCCATGTGAGCTGGGGGCAATATATTATATCCATCTTTTTTTTGGGGGGGGCGCAAGTAGCTGGTCTTGCCTAGGGCGCAAAATAGTCTAGCACCAGCCCTGCCTCCAAGAGGGCATATATGCTAGATATTTGCCATAAAAGGTGTATGGGGGTCCGGGTAGTGCCCTGGGGGACAGGAAACAAGGACAAACAGTTAAAAAAAATGTTTTTAAAGGGACAGTGAGCTTTCCATGACATAAGGGTTAAAAATAAAAACGAAAAATTCCTACAAATATCGTGCCTAGGAGGTCCCCATAACCTGCCTGTGAAGTGGCGGATTTCTAGGATTTATAGAAACACTTAAAAACAAAAAATGACATTTCAAATGACAGTAAATGCTTTTTCTTTAACCCTTTCGCTGCGGAGGACGCACTCAGCGCGTCCACCCGCAGGTAACGTTCCTTGCGGTGGACGCGCTGAGCGAGTCCTCCCTTTGGGGCCAGCGTTCGGCCGGGTTCCGGCCGATCGCTGGCCCCCCCGGTGCGGGCTGACATCCTCGATGTCAGCCCAGCACCCGGAACCACCGCTGGGCTAATTAGGTGTCATCGCGGTGGCGCGATGACACCTAATTCAGGCCCCCCCCGCATGTGCGGAGGAGGCGCCTGAAAGGGAGGGGGAGGTCCTTCGGACCTCTCTCCCTCCCGATCGGTGGCGTGCAGGGGGTTAACCCAGGCACCGTTTGGAAGGGCACAGCCTGCCCTTCCTAACGGTACCTGGAATTAACCCCATGGGGGTTGGATCACGAATCGGCGCCGAAAAGCGCCGGTTCGTGATCCTTTTCCGGAGCTGGCCGACATCTTGGATGTCGGCCAAGCTTCTGGGAATGCCCCCTGAGGACTGGCGTCATCGTGCATAGCACGATGACGCCAGTCCTGGAGTTAACCCCTAACTGCAACCAATGGTGGAGATAGGGGGTTCATTGGGACCCCCTATCTCCCGATCCGTGGCAGTTAGGGGTTAATGTTTGATATTGTTGGATCGGCCAGAGCATGGCCGTTCCAACAATACCAAACATGACTATGAAAAAAGTTTGTAAAAAAAATAAAAATTTAAAATAGAAATAAAAAATATTTTTAAAAAAATTATAAAAAAAAATTAAACAAGTTTTATTTCTTATTTTTGGTTCGTTAATGCAGCAATATTGTTTCCATTTCAATTATAATGTGAACAATGATGCTGCACTAATGATTTTTGTATGCGGTGCGTTTGTTAAAAATCACGTCATTTTCCCCAAAAAAAAATGTAACGAAACCCCATCTCTAATTTTTTTAACAAGCGCACCCCATACAAAATATAACCGCAATTGCTCGCATGTTAAAATGTGAAAAAAAAACACTTTACACATTGTAAATTATTGAAAATTCATATTTTATTGCATTTTTTGTTATAATATACAGACATGTCATGACGTATACATATAATAATGACATATTATGAATCTGCCGAGTCTGACGGAAAGAACGATATATAATATGTCTGGGTCATATACTAAAATAAGCCTTCAAAACACGTTTAAACATGATGAGCAAAATCGGTAAAAATGTCCTCAGCACAGAGGCGGGAAAAGCCTCAGTAGCGAAAGGGTTAATCTATCCTTAAACAACTGCTTGGGGCGGCAGCCTGTATGAAAAGAGGAGACATTTTCGTACACGCAGAAAAAGTTTACTGATTTTTTTGGCTAAATTATTGTGAAACGTATGCAGGCTTTGGATGAAAGTAACAATAGAAGCTTTAAAATTGGGCCTTTAGCATCGGCAAAAGTGCCGTCACACTGTAACCCCTCTGTGGTATTGTGGAAGAGTGCAGGGGTGGACCATGCGGTCCTATATTAAAAAGATATGAATCTGGTAAAGGCGTCAGTGCACCCAGATATTGTGCTTTTGGTGCCAGGCCAGCAAGTGCCATCATACAGTAACCCCTCTGTGGTATTGTGGAAGAGTGCAGGGATGGACCATGCGATCCTATATTAAAAAGATATGAATCTGGTAAAGGCGTCAGTGCACCCAGATATTGTGCTTTTGGTGTCAGGCCAGCAAGTGCCATCATACAGTAACCCCTCTGTGGTATTGTAGAAGAGTGCAGGGGTGGACCATGCGGTCCTATATTAAAAAGAACTGAATCTGGTAAAGGCGTCAGTGCACCCAGATATTGTGCTTTTGGTGCCAAGCCAGCAGGTGCCATCATACAGTAACCCCTCTGTGGTATTGTGGAAGAGTGCAGGGTTGGGCCCTGCGGTTCAAAAAATTAAAATGATATAAATCTGGCACAGGCGTCAGTGCAGCCAAATATTGTGCCTTTCATGGCAGCAAGTGCTTTCTCACCGTAACCCTTTTGTGGTATTGTGGAAGAGTTTAGTGCGGTAGGTTTTGTGAATGCAGAAGACATCCCTGATCTATTCCGTTACGTCAGCATCAGGGGATTGATAGCTGCTGATCCAGGACTGATTGATTTTTATAAATGTTAGCCGGTCTACAGAGTCGGTGGACAGACGCACTCTTTTGTCTGTGACAAAACCTCCAGCGGCACTGAACGTCCTTTCAGAAAGCACGCTAGTTCTGGCCAGTGATCCAATCTCAACACCCAGTAAGCCAGTGGATCATCTGCTGGAAAGGTATCAAGGTCTGCCCTTGCCCCTAGGTAGTCCTGCACCATATGGTGAAGACGCTGGCAATGGGTGCCTACATTTGACGTCCCTGGGCGTCGTGGACTAAAAAAATTTAAAAAGGCATCAGTCAAGCGGCCTCGGCCTTCACCACTATTCCTCTGATCATCCTCAGCCTCAGAAGCACCTGTGTCATCACTTGGTAACCTACCAGTGCCTGGAAAGGTGTTACACAAGTGTCGCTTTAGAGCGTCCTCAAGTTTTTTCATCCTGTGCTCCCTCTTTGCGGGCAGGATGAGCTCTGCAACATTACCCTCGTATCGTGGATCAAGAAGGGTTGCCAACCAGTAATGATCCCTCTCCTTGATAGCACGAATCCTGGGGTCCTTTAGCAGGCTTTGCAGGGTAAGGGAGACCATGCAGCGTAGGTTAGAGGTGGCATTAGCTTCTGAGTCTTCCTGCTCAATGAGGAGGATGACCCCATCGTGCACTTCCTCCTCCCAGCCACGTACTAGTCCTTGTGTTTCTGGGCACACAAAACCCTCCCTTGAGGAATCGCCACCTTCAATGCCTCCGCTAATTAAATATTCCTCCTCCTCCTCATCCTCCTGTCTGATCTGAGGGCCTTCAGAGCTAGGGAAGGCCTCCTCTTCCTCCCACTGCTCTGCCTCTAGAGCCACATCTATAATTCCCGGCAGAGTGTGCTCCAGCAGGAACACTAAAGGAATTGTGTCACTGATGCATGCACTGTCCCTGCTTACCATCCTCGTTGCCTCCTCAAATGGTGACAGTACATGCATCCTTGAACATCACTCACTGCGGGGGGGGGAACCAAGTTGACCTGAACCTGTCCTTGTGCCATACTCACACAGGTACTCGTTGATGGCCCTCTGCTGCTTGTGTAGACACTGCAGCATTGCTAATGTCGAGTTCCACCTGGTGGGCATGTCACAGATCAGACGGTTTGTGGGAAGGTGGAATTCTCTTTGAATTTCTGCCAGGCGAACACTTGCTGGGAATGTCTGAAGTGGCTGCAGACTTTTATGGCCTGGCTGAGAAGCACTGCCAGCCCTGGGTACCTCGTTAAGGAAATGCTGTACCACCAGATTTAGGATGTGTGCATGGTACATGAGTCAACTTACCCAGGTGCAGGGCGGAGAGAAGGTTGCTGCCATTATCACAGACGACCATTCCCAGCTCAAGCTGGCTTGGTGTTAACCATCTCTGCACCTGCCCCTGCAGAGCTGACAGAATTTCTGGCCCGGTGTGTCTCCTGTCCCCTAAACAAATCAGCTCAAGCACAGTATGGCATCTTTTTTTGCTTGAGCCATTGCGTAGCCCCTGTCAGGTGTTGGTTTAACTGCCACTTCGCCAGAGACACAGAAGGAGGAGGAGGAGGAGGAAGAGGGAGAGGTGGTGGTGGAGCAGACAGGCCTCATACAAGCAGCTTTCTGGAGGCGTGGTGGATGAACAAGCTCCAGCACAGAGCCCCGTCTTGGATCCCTCCCAGCTGCAATCAGAGTTACCCAGTGTGCCGTGAAGGAAATGTAAAGACCCTGTCCATGCTTGCTGGACCACGTGTCTAATGTCACATGCACCTTGCTGCTGACTGCCTTTCCCAATGACTCGATAACATTGTCTTCCACGTGCTGGTATAGTGCTGGAATGGCCTTCTGTGAAAAGTAATGGCGTTTTGGAACATGCCACTGTGGTACAGCACATTCAGCAAATTCACGGAAGGGAGCAGAGTCCACCAGCTGGAAAGGCAGCAGCTGCAATGCGAGTAATTTTGCTAAGCTGGCATTTAGATGCTGTTCTTGGGGATGGTTGGGACTATATTTTTTCTTACACTGCAGCAGCTGGGGCAACGTAATCTGACTGCTTAAATCTCCAGCTGATGGGATGCTGTCACATTGTGAGGAAGGACCTGGTACATCCATTACTGTAGCATCATCCCTGTCAGTGGAGTTTGTAGGCAATGACATGGCATGACATACAGTGGTGGTAGAGACAGAAGAGGAGGAGGAGGACCTACGCAAAGTTTTGCGCCAACGGGTTGCGTGGTAGGTGGTCATATGTCGCCTCAAGTATGTGGTACCTAAGCGTCTGGTGTCTTTCCCACTCTTGCGCCTCATCTGACATAGATTACAAATAGCAACGGTGGGGTCTGCTGCACATTTCTTAAAGAACTCCCAGACAGCAGAGTTCCTGGATGTGTGCTTTGAGACAACAGAGCTCTGCACCTGAGCAGCTCTGACATCTGATGCATTGGACTGGCTAGTGCTACGGTTGGTCATAGAGGATGTTGTGCCTCGTGTTTGTTGTGCCTCCTCCTCACTTGACTCCTCTGTTCGATCAGGCACCCAGGTGGAGTCAGTGACCTCATCATCATTGTCATCACCCCTATCTCCTCATCACTGGAGCCAATTTGGCAGTATGCTGTAGCTGCAGGGCAACATGAGTGCCAGTTATTTGTGTGTCATCACTGGCACCCCCTTCCTCTAGGTTGATTATACTCCCTTCCTCAACCTCAGAGATTGAATCAGAGCCCTGTACTTGCTGCGCATCCTCAAGCAGCATGTCACTGTCATTGTAGTCAAACAATTCAGCTGACTCCTCCATGTGTGATAGTGAGGCTATGGCAGGAGAAGCTGTGGACATGGAGGCTGCATAAGATGTTTTGGCAGCTGAGGTGGACTGTAAAGCACTACAAGCCTGGATGGCAGAGGACTCAGAGGATGAGGATGGCCTGGTTAGCCAATCCACCAAATCCTCTGTATGTTGCTGCTGCTTAAGACGGCCAGCACCAGTTAGAAAGGACAAGCGTGCCCCTGCAGAGGATGCACCATGTCCACCACGACGGAGGCACAGCCTCCCGACACAGAGGCTGCTTGCCCTCTTATCTGTGTCTGGGAGCGTCTGCCTGTCCATTTTGGTCTTTCTGACATGGTGAGTGATATATAGATTAAATATATACAGAACTCTGATTCAACTCTGGTATGAAGATTAAAGATTTCCAGAACTCTAGTATAGCTCAGTGAGGCACCCTGATAGCTGGCAGCCAGTGACAAGACACAGATTACAATTCCCAGAAACCTCCTATAAATTAGTGAGACCCCCTGATGGGTGCCAGTGACAAGACACAAATTACAATTCACAGAAATCTGATACAAGTCAGTGAGACCCCCTTATAGGACCCCCTAATAGCTGGCAACAGTGATAAGACACAGATTACAATTCACAGAAATCTGCTAGAAGTATGTGGGACCCCCTGATAGCTGGCAGTGAGAAGACACAGATTACAAATCCCAATCCTGCCTGTCCTTTTTGGTCTTTCTGACATGGTGAGTGATATATAGATTAAAGATATACAGAATTCTGTTTCAACTCTGTTATACAAATTGGAGCTATGCTGCAGAACTCTGATTCAACTCTGGTATAAAGATTAAAGATTTCCAGAACTCTGGTATAACTCAGTGAGACACCCTGATAGCTGGCAACAGTGACAAGACACAGATTACAATTCCCAGAAACATCCTATAAATCAGTGAGACCCCCTGATGGGTGGCAGTGACAAGACACAGATTAAAACATTTCCCAGATATTTTGTATAAATGACTGACCCCCCAAAAAACTGGGTGGCAGTGACACGATACAGATTACCTCAATTCCCAAATATTTTGTAGAAATTACTGACCCCCCAAAATAGTTGCTGGTGGCAGTGACAAGACACAGATTACCTCAATTCCCAAATATTTTGTAGAAATTACTGACCCCCAAAATACTGGGTGGCAGTGACAAGAAACAGATTACCTCAATTCCCAAATATTTTGTAGAAATTACTGACCTCCCCAGAGAACACCCCCCAGTAGCTGGTGGCAGACTGGCAGTGAGAACACACACTAACACAAGAACAATCTCCTCTCAAATCTCCTCTCAAACGGTGCTGAAGCGCTGTGTGAAGCCTTATATAGTGTGCTGCGGGATTTAGCTCTGTGAGCCCATGATTGGGCAAAATTTGCCCAATCAGGACTCTGAGCTGTGATTGGCATAGTCTTGAACCTGTCTTGCACCTGACCTGTGGTCAGGTGCAAGGCTGTAGCCAATTACAAGCTTCAGGCCAGTGGAAAAGTGCATTGTGGTCCATTGTGGTGCATTGCGGGCGAACATGCGGCGAACCCAGGACATGCTTGAAAACGAGAGAAATCTCAATGTATCCTTCCTGGTTAAAATCCTTTATAAATAAATAAATAAATAAATAAACATGTGGAAATGTTCGTAGTTCGCGAACATGCGATGTTCGAATCGAACTCCGAACCGAACAGCTCATCCCTTATCTTTACTACACCCCTCACACAGTGTCCCTCAAATTACTTTACTACACCCCTCACACCATGTCCCTCAAATTACTTTACTACACCCCTCACACCATGTCCCTCAAATTACTTTACTACACCCCTCACACCATGTCCCTCAAATTACTTTACTACATCCCTCACACCATGTCCCTCAAATTACTTTACTACACCCCTCACACCGTGTCCCTAAAATTACTTTACTACACCCCTCACACCGTGTACATCAAATTACTCTACTACACCCCTCACACCGTGTCCCTCAAATTACTTTACTACACCCCTCACACCGTGTCCCTCAAATTACTTTACTACACCTCTCACACCATGTCCCCTGAATTACTTTACTACACCCCTCACACCTTGTCCCTCAAATTACATTACTTCACCCCTCACACCATGTCTTTCAAATTACTTTACTACACCCCTCACACCGTGTCCCTCAAATTACTTTACTACACCCCTCACACCGTGTCCCTCAAATTACTTTACTACACCCCTCACACCATGTCTTTCATTACTACACCCCTCACACCGTGTCCCTCACATTACATTACTACACCCCTCACACCATGTCTTTCAAATTACTTTATTACACCCTCACACCGTGTCCCTCAAATTACATTACTACACCCCTCACACCGTGTCCCTCAAATTACTTTACTACACCCCTCACACCATGACCCTCAAATTACTTTACTACACCCCTCACACCATGTCCCTTGAATTACTTTACTACACCCCTCACACCATGTCCCCATAATTACTTTACTACACCCCTCACACCATGTCCCTCAAATTACTTTACTACACCTCTCACACCGTGTCCCTCAAATTACTTTACTACACCCCTCACACCGTGTCCCTCAAATTACTTTACTACACCCCTCACACCATGTCCCCTGAATTACTTTACTACACCCCTCACACCTTGTCCCTCAAATTACATTACTACACCCCTCACACCATGTCTTTCATTACTACACCCCTCACACCGTGTCCCTCAAATTACTTTACTACACCCCTCACACCATGTCCCTCAAATTACTTTACTACACCCCTCACACCATGTCCCTCAAATTACTTTACTACACCCCTCACACCATGTCCCCATAATTACTTTACTACACCCCTCACACCATGTCCCTCAAATTACTTTACTACACCTCTCACACCGTGTCCCTCAAATTACTTTACTACACCCCTCACACCGTGTCCCTCAAATTACTTTACTACACCTCTCACACCATGTCCCCTGAATTACTTTACTACACCCCTCACACCTTGTCCCTCAAATTACATTACTACACCCCTCACACCATGTCTTTCATTACTACACCCCTCACACCGTGTCCCTCAAATTACTTTACTACACCCCTCACACCATGTCCCTCAAATTACTTTACTACACCCCTCACACCATGTCCCTCAAATTACTTTACTACATCCCTCACACCGTGTCCCTCAAATTACTTTACTACACCCCTCACACCATGTCCCTCAAATTACTTTACTACACCCCTCACACCGTGTCCCTCAAATTACTTTACTACACCCCTCACACCATGTCCCTCAAATTACTTTACTACAACCCTCACACCATGTCCCCTGAATTACTTTAATACACCCCTCACACCATGTCCCTCGAATTACTTTACTACACCTCTCACACCGTGTCCCTCAAATTACTTTACTACACCCCTCACACCGTGTCCCTAAAATTACTTTACTACACCCCTCACACCATGTCCCCTGAATTACTTTACTACACCCCTCACACCATGTCTTTCAAATTACTTTACTACACCCCTCACACCGTGTCCCTCAAATTACTTTACTACACCCCTCACACCGTGTCCCTCAAATTACTTTACTACACCCCTCACACCGTGTCCCTCAAATTACTTTACTACACCCCTCACACCATGTCCCTCAAATTACTTTACTACACCCCTCACACAGTGTCCCTCAAATTACTTTACTACACCCCTCACACCATGTCCCTCAAATTACATTACTTCACCCCTCACACCATGTCTTTCATTACTACACCCCTCACACCGTGTCCCTCAAAATACTTTACTACACCCCTCACACCGTGTCCTCAAATTACTTTACTACACCCCTCACACCGTGTCCCTCAAATTACTTTACTACACCCCTCACACATGTCCCTTGAATTACTTTACTACACCCCTCACACCATGTCCCCATAATTACTTTACTACACCCCTCACACCATGTCCCTCAAATTACTTTACTACACCCCTCACACCATGTCCCTCAAATTACATTACTTCACCCCTCACACCATGTCTTTCATTACTACACCCCTCACACCGTGTCCCTCAAATTACTTTACTACACCCCTCACACCGTGTCCCTCAAATTACTTTACTACACCCCTCACACCGTGTCCCTCAAATTACTTTACTACACCCCTCACACCATGTCCCTTGAATTACTTTACTACACCCCTCACACCATGTCCCCATAATTACTTTACTACACCCCTCACACCATGTCCCTCAAATTACTTTACTACACCTCTCACACCGTGTCCCTCAAATTACTTTACTACACCCCTCACACCGTGTCCCTGAATTACTTTACTACACCCCTCACACCTTGTCCCTCAAATTACATTACTACACCCCTCACACCATGTCTTTCATTACTACACCCCTCACACCGTGTCCCTCAAATTACTTTACTACACCCCTCACACCATGTCCCTCAAATTACTTTACTACACCCCTCACACCATGTCCCTCAAATTACTTTACTACACCCCTCACACCATGTCCCTGAATTACTTTACTACACCCCTCACACCATGTCTTTCAAATTACTTTACTACACCCCTCACACCATGTCCCCTGAATTACTTTACTACACCCCTCACACCATGTCCCTCAAATTACTTTACTACACCTCTCACACCGTGTCCCTCAAATTACTTTACTACACCTCTCACACCGTGTCCCTCAAATTACTTTACTACACCCCTCACACCGTGTCCCTCAAATTACTTTACTACACCTCTCACACCATGTCCCCTGAATTACTTTACTACACCCCTCACACCTTGTCCCTCAAATTACATTACTACACCCCTCACACCATGTCTTTCATTACTACACCCCTCACACCGTGTCCCTCAAATTACTTTACTACACCCCTCACACCATGTCCCTCAAATTACTTTACTACACCCCTCACACCATGTCCCTCAAATTACTTTACTACACCCCTCACACCATGTCCCTCAAATTACTTTACTACACCCCTCACACCGTGTCCCTCAAATTACTTTACTACACCCCTCACACCATGTCCCTCAAATTACTTTACTACACCCCTCACACCGTGTCCCTCAAATTACTTTACTACACCCCTCACACCGTGTCCCTCAAATTACTTTACTACACCCCTCACACCGTGTCCCTCAAATTACTTTACTACACCTCTCACACCATGTCCCCTGAATTACTTTACTACACCCCTCACACCATGTCCCTCAAATTACTTTACTACACCCCTCACACCATGTCCCTCAAATTACTTTACTACACCCCTCACACCGTGTCCCTCAAATTACTTTACTACACCTCTCACACCATGTCCCCTGAATTACTTTACTACACCCCTCACACCGTGTCCCTCAAATTACTTTACTACACCCCTCACACCGTGTCCCTCAAATTACTTTACTACACCCCTCACACCGTGTCCCTCAAATTACTTTACTACACCCCTCACACCATGTCCCTCAAATTACTTTACTACACCCCTCACACCGTGTCCCTCAAATTACTTTACTACACCACCCCTCACACCGTGTCCCTCAAATTACTTTACTACACCCATCACACCGTGTCCCTCAAATTACTTTACTACACCCCTCACACCTTGTCCCTCAAATTACTTTACTACACCCCTCACACCGTGTCCCTCAAATTACTTTACTACACCCCTCACACCGTGTCCCTCAAATTACTTTACTACACCCCTCACACCATGTCCCTCAAATTACTTTACTACACCCCTCACACCGTGTCCCTCAAATTACTTTACTACACCCCTCACACCATGTCCCTTGAATTACTTTACTATACCCCTCACACCATGTCCCCTGAATTACTTTACTACACCCCTCACACCATGTCCCTCAAATTACTTTACTACACCCCTCACTCCATGTCCCTCAAATTACTTTACTACACCCCTCACACCGTGTCCCTCAAATTACTTTACTACACCTCTCACACCATGTCCCCTGAATTACTTTACTACACCCCTCACACCGTGTCCCTCAAATTACTTTACTACACCCCTCACACCGTGTCCCTCAAATTACTTTACTACACCACCCCTCACACCGTGTCCCTCAAATTACTTTACTACACCCCTCACACCATGTCCCTCAAATTACTTTACTACACCCCTCACACCGTGTCCCTCAAATTACTTTACTACACCCCTCACACCGTGTCCCTCAAATTACTTTACTACACCCATCACACCGTGTCCCCAAATTACTTTACTACACCCCTCACACCTTGTCCCTCAAATTACTTTACTACACCCCTCACACCGTGTCCCTCAAATTACTTTACTACACCCCTCACACCGTGTCCCTCAAATTACTTTACTACACCCCTCACACCATGTCCCTCAAATTACTTTACTACACCCCTCACACCGTGTCCCTCAAATTACTTTACTACACCCCTCACACCGTGTCCCTCAAATTACTTTACTACACCCCTCACACCATGTCCCTTCAATTACTTTACTATACCCCTCACACCATGTCCCCTGAATTACTTTACTACACCCCTCACACCATGTCCCTCAAATTACTTTACTACACCTCTCACACCGTGTCCCTCAAATTACTTTACTACACCCCCTCACAAATCGTGTCCCCAAATTACTTTACTACACCCCTCACACCGACTGGGTCCCTCAAATTACTTTACTACACCTCACACCGTGTCCTCAATTACTTTACTACACCCCTCACTCCATGTCCCTCAAATTACTTTACTACACCCCTCACACCGTGTCCCTCAAATTACTTTAACTACACCTCTCACACCATGTCCCCTGAATTACTTTACTACACCCCTCACACCTGTGTCCCTCAATTACTTTACTACACCCTCACACCGTGTCCCTCAAACTACTTTACTACACCACCCTCACACCGTGTCCCTCAAATTACTTTACTACACCCCTCACACCATGTCCCTCAAATTACTTTACTACACCCCTCACACCGTGTCCCTCAATTACTTTACTACACCCCTCACACCGTGTCCCTCAAATTACATTACTACACCCATCACACCGTGTCCCTCAAATTACTTTACTACACCCCTCACACCGTGTCCCTCAAATTACTTTACTACACCACCCTACACCGTGTCCCTCAATTACTTTACTACAACCCCTCACACCATGTCCCTCAAATTACTTTACTACACCCCTCACACCGTGTCCCTCAAATTACTTTACTACACCCCTCACACCGTGTCCCTCAAATTACATTACTACACCCATCACACCGTGTCCCCCAAATTACTTTACTACACCCCTCACACCGTGTCCCTCAAATTACTTTACTACACCACCCCTCACACCTTGTCCCTCAAATTACTTTACTACACCCCTCACACCGTGTCCCTCAAATTACTTTACTACACCCATCACACCGTGTCCCCCAAATTACTTTACTACACCCCTCACACCGTGTCCCTCAAATTACTTTACTACACCCCTCACACCGTGTCCCTCAAATTACTTTACTACACCACCCCTCACACCTTGTCCCTCAAATTACTTTACTACACCCCTCACACCATGTCCCTCAAATTACTTTACTACACCCCTCACACCATGTCCCTCCTGAATTACTTTACTACACCCCTCACACAGTGTCCTCAAATTACTTTACTACACCCCTCAACACCGTGTCCCTCAAATTACTTTACTACACCCCTCACACCATGTCCCCTGAATTACTTTACTACACCCCTCACACCGTGTCCCTCAAAATTACTCTTACTACACCCCTCACACCGTGTCCTCAAATTACTTTACTACACCCCTCACACCGTGTCCTCAAATTACTTTACTACACCCCTCACACCATGTCCCCTGAATTACTTTACTACACCCCTCACACAGTGTCCTCAATTACTTTACTACACCCTCACACCGTGTCCCTCAATTACTTTACTACACCCCTCACACCGTGTCCCTCAAATTACTTTACTACACCCCTCACACCGTGTCCCTCAAATTACTTTACTACACCCCTCACACCATGTCCCCTGAATTACTTTACTACACCCCTCACACCGTGTCCCTCAAATTACTTTACTACACCCCTCACACCGTGTCCCTCAAATTACTTTACTACACCCCTCACACCGTGTCCCTCAAATTACTTTACTACACCCCTCACACCATGTCCCCTGAATTACTTTACTACACCCCTCACACCGTGTCCCTCAAATTACTTTACTACACCCCTCACACCTTGTCCCTCAAATTACTTTACTACACCCCTCACACCATTTCTTTCTAACGCTATTATTACTCCCCTTGCAGTATTTTAACCCTCACAGCATCTACCCCTACCCACACACTACTACACCGCTCATAGTTTCTCCTGCTACACGGCCTCTCAAAGCATATGAAGCTGCTGGTGATCGGCCTATTACATATGATAACATCTGGGGGATTAACATTGATAAGTGTTTCAGAAAGTACAGTTGGGTGCCATGTTTTTTTCTTGCATATTGAAGGATTGTGTGTGTGAGGACGCTGCCCCTCAAACTCAGCTTTTACTGACATTCGGGTAAGTTTTCACTTGTTGTTTCATTTGGTGTTTCCTTTGTTGCCCTGCAGGTTCCTCGGACACACCTCTGTTTGCCGGGCAGGAGTTTGTATCTGCCATTATGGAAATCTCTCCATTCGGGTGGTACGACGTGAAGCTGGACCTCATCCTGTTTGGCCTTGAGTGTTGTACACGTGTAGATGTGATGGTGATAGGAACATCCATCTCCAAAACCTACATCCTCCAGAAAGGAGAGATTGCTAACTTCACTATACCCACCAGCGTCATGCTCTTAGGAAGTTCCACTTCTGCTACCGGCGCCATCCTGGTGACCTCAGACAAAGATATTTGTGTCATATCCCAGGTCATCGCAAGCAATGGCTTTGATTCCTCTTACGTGTACCCATCCAATTTATTGGGAAAGCAATACTATGTCATCACACCCACCTCCAGTCTGCCTGGCAGTGCCCAGTTCGCTGTGGTCAACCTAAACACTACTACCTCTGTCACCATTACCTTGGGCAGTGGTCCTGTAGTATTTAACAGCTCCTCTCTTACAGCGGGCAGTTCCGTGACATTAACCTTAGCGCCCTATGAAAGTGCCCAATTTCAGCTGGATGGTGACCTATCTGGATCGATTGTTCTGGCCAACCAGCCGGTGGCCGTCTTCAGTGGTCACCAAGTTGTTCAGAAGTACTTTCTGTATTATTTCGGCTATGTGTTTGAGCAGCTGATACCCAAAACCATCTGGGGCAGGTCA
This sequence comes from Leptobrachium leishanense, assembly GCA_009667805.1. Classification (NCBI taxonomy): domain Eukaryota; kingdom Metazoa; phylum Chordata; class Amphibia; order Anura; family Megophryidae; genus Leptobrachium; species Leptobrachium leishanense. The sequence goes on from CM019063.1 coordinate 36,902,632, forward strand.
TTCTTTGTGCCTCCACTTTCCATCCCACAAAGGAAAAACGACACGGCTAAAATAGTGGCTGCAGAAAAGACACGTGTCCAGGTGTATGAAAGATCCCTTCTGGTGGCTGACCACAACCTGGAGGCAGGAAATGTGATGCAGCAACCCGTTAGCACATACGCTCTTCGAATTGATGTAGACCATGACGTAATGGTCATTTACCTGTGCGCTGGCACTGTAGTATCCAAGACCTCAAACGCATCTCTAAAGCCATACATGTCCATGGTAATTCCAAATGAGTTGTTCAAAAACTCTCAGGTGGTAAATGCCCCATACAGCTTCAACACCTCGCTTCTCGTGATGACCAAGTCAGACAAAGGCACGAATGTTGCTGCAGATGGGCTTCTCCTCAATGTTACATGGGATGACAGCTCATTCAAAGACTGGAAGTTTTCGTGGGTTGAGTTATCAGTTACGGAGGGATCTCACTACCTGAAACAACTGTCTGATGATGATGTGTGGGTCATGTCTTATAGCATAAATGGTGAGTGAGCCGGAGTCACAATATCCGGTGAACACGAAGCCGAGATTGGTATATTTGGGTAGAAATGAGTAAGAGGTGCAAGGTAAGAGATGGTGGAATGTACGATGAAGCACTCGATGTGCCCGGTTTATTGAAAGAAATATTTGCGAGTTCCAAGCGATTTATCATTTTTAAATATTGTCTGATTCAATCAGAAAAATTCAGACAGTCAAAAATCAGAGAATGGTGCTGTCCCAAAGAAAGGTATATTTTCAGGAAAAAACACATGTATTGTCACTATTAAGCAAGTCTAAGTGAAAATACCATCCTAATGATTCTCTTTGTTCCTCTGCATGAAAATCCATTTATCTGCCCCTTTTTCAAAAGTCAGCTTACTGATAAACTCAAACGTTAAATTTTGTCGAGTTGAGTCCTAAGTCTGAGGGTTATGGAATCTGAGATAGGAGGTGGTGAGGTATAAGATGAGGTCAGAGGATTGAGGGATATGAGGTAGGAGGTGGTGTGATGTAATCTAAGGTCAGGGTTTTGCAGGGTGTGAGGTGGTGGAATGTAAGCTAAGGTCAGGGTTTTGCAGGGTGTGAGGTGGTGGAATGTAAGCTAAGGTCAGGGTGTTGCAGGGTGTGAGGTGGTGGAATGTAAGCTAAGGTCAGGGTGTTGCAGGGTGTGAGGTGGTGGAATGTAAGCTAAGGTCAGGGTGTTGCAGGGTGTGAGGTGGTGGAATGTAAGCTAAGGTCACGATGTTGCGGCGCAGGCGGTTGTGGAATGTAAGCTAAGGTCAGGGTGTTGCGGGGCAGGCGGCTGTGGAATGTAAGCTAAGGTCAGGGTGTTGCGGGGCAGGCGGCTGTGGAATGTAAGCTAAGGTCAGGGTGTTGCGGGGCAGGCGGTTGTGGAATGTAAGCTAAGGTCAGGGTGTTGCAGGGTGTGAGGTGGTGGAATGTAAGCTAAAGTCAGGGTGTTGTAAGGTATGAGGTGGTGGAATATAAGCTAAGGTCAGGGTTTTGCAGGGTGTGAGGTGGTGGAATGTAAGCTAAGGTCAGGGTGTTGCGGGGCAGGCGGCTGTGGAATATAAGCTAAGGTCAGGGTGCTGTGGGATATGTGGTAGGAGGTATTTTGTATAAGACGTATAATGTGCGAGATATACTGGAAGGGTTGAAGTTTTGAGGTGCCACCTTCATGACCGTAACCCAATAAAATGGGCTATTAGGTGGACATTGTGGCCCCTGTCAGTTGTTCTGTCATGATCTATATTTAAAAAACTCTGTACTTTTTCCATTTCCGTCTGAGGCTCCTAAAAGAATGACAATAAAAGAATAGTGGGGTGGATTCAACACAATGGGAGTGAAGTCATTCACTGCTTTTAGCCAAGATTTTCCTTCTCCGTTTCTCACAGGAACTGCCTCGAGTTCTGCACAATCAGCCGGAAATAATTCATTGTCTTTTTATGGGGAACCTGTGGACTGCATCTGCGGATCAACAAGCACAAACACCATCACCACGAGTCCTGTCTCCAGCACCACGAGTCCTATCACCATCACCACAAGTCCTATCGCCATCAGTACGAGTCCAGGCTCCTTCACCACGAGTCCTATCTCCATCACCACAAGTCCTATTGCCATGACGCGTCCTGTCTCCAGCACCATGAGCCCTATCTCCAGAACCAGTCCAGTCTCCATCACCACGAGTCCAGTCTCCATCACCACAAATCCTGTCTCCATCACCACAAATACTATCTCCAGCACCACAAGTCCTATCACCATGAGCACAATCTCCATCACCTCCAGGAAAGCAAGCTCCAACAGCAATTGTACCGTGAAGACAGCGAGCCCTTGTGAAGGTGGGGCGTGTCCTCATTTAATATATGAATGGGATTTATTTACACATAAATATTGAGTCAATCCTCGCTGTCAGACCTGCTGGCCACGGCTGTCTCCGTCTGACCAGGAAACGACTCCACTATTCAGGCCATGAGCAGGGCCAGATTTATAACTAGGCAGAGTAGGCATGTGCCTACCGGAGCCTGCCACCAGGGGGCGCCTTGCTCTTTAAAAAAAGAAAGAAAGGGGGTTTCTTTTTACAATCATTTAGAGCCCTGTATCTCTGGAGCCCTATGTGCTAGAGGGACATATGAGGTATCATTGGTTTGGTCAGATTATGATCTTTCCAGTGATGCGAAATATAACCAGGTTAGATTTATGTACAAATAAAATAATGTTTTTATCTTTCTTCTAACGCAGCTTTATTATTCACGTTATAATTATAAAGTGCACAGTGATGCTGCACTAACTCACCAAATCATTTCCTGCACTGCCAGCAAGTGGAGGTGATGATGCAATGCATTGTTTCATCGACAACCTAGACCGTGGTGCTGCAGTGAGGAGAGACAAGGTGGCTTTGGAACCTGCATCTCTGAATTGTACAGCGCACAGGGTTAAGTGAGTGTCATTGGAAAGGTCAGAGTCTGGTCCAATGATACAAACATGACCATGTAATCTGTAAACATAGAAAACTGTAAAACAAGTGATTGGAAAATGGATTTTTTCTCTGTTTTACGGCCGAGGCAAAATATGTTTTTACATATAAACACACACAATGCCGCTGCACTGACTCAACTAACGCAACAGATTCTGCTCCTTCACTCCTTCTTTGTTGTTTGGGGGGGCGCTCCACATTTCTGTGCCTACAGGCTCCTGAGACGCATATCCGGCCCTGGCCGCGAGGTCACCATATGCATGGGAGATGTTAATGGATTTGTAGTTGGGGCCTCGGGCAGCACTTTTCAGTCATTATAGTAGAGCAGCGATTCCTATCTGCGGTCCTCAAGTCCCTCTAACAGGACAGGTTTTACAGATCACCTTGGGGGAAATACAGACTGAATCCTGCAATCACTGAGCAGCAAATCATATCTCTGTGCTTCAGATATCTGCAAACCTGGCCTGTCAGCGGCTCCTGAGGACCAGGGTTGGGAAACCCTGAAGCAGATGAATGGGATTTCAGTTTTTACAAACCAGGGGAAATAGAATGAATTGTCTGCTCGGCGGGATCTTTCCTCATCACAGACTTTATGGAGAATGAGGAGACCCTGCAGGAGCTCCACGTGTGACCGGACAGACAGGACTAATCCATTACCACCATTAACACCTTACGAGTGGATACAGAGCGATGCGTGACGTGATCCTCATACAATCATTTCCATGTTCCATTCTGTCCCACGGTGTGCGCTGAGAGTCGCCGCGTTGACATGCAATGCGCTGTCAGGGTGTGAGAGGGCGAGCGTCTCCTGTCTGCGCCTTTCTTACAATATGACGCTCAAATTGCTACATCAGCGTTTCTCAACCTTTTATGAAGAAACACCCTGCAGGTCTAAAACAGGTTCCTAAATACCCCCGTCTCGAGAAAGTCATTTCTATTAATTGGGTGTGAAGGTTTCTGTGTGTGTGTAATGTCAGTATATGTGTTTGTGAAGGATTCCGTGTGTGTGTGTGTGTAATGTCAATATATGTGTTTGTGAAGGTTTCTGTGTGTGTGTGTAATGTCAGTATATGTGTTGTGAAGGTTTCTGTGTGTGTAATGTCAGTATATGTGTTGTGAATGTTTCTGTGTGTGTGTGTGTGTGTAATGTCAATATATGTGTTTGTGAAGGTTTCTGTGTGTGTGTGTAATGTCACTAGATGTGTTTGTGAAGGTTTTTGTGTGTGTGTGTGTGTAATGTCACTAGATGTGTTTGTGAAGGTTTCTGTGTGTGTAATGTCAGTATATGTGTTTGTGAAGGATTCTGTGTGTGTAATGTGAGTATATGTGTTTGTGAAGGTTTCTGTGTGTGTAATGTCAGTATATGTGTTTGTGAAGGTTTCTGTGTGTGTAATGTCAGTATATGTGTTTGTGAAGGTTTCTGTGTGTGTGTAATGTCAGTATATGTGTTTGTGAAGGTTTCTGTGTGTGTGTAATGTCAGTATATGTGTTTGTGAAGGTTTCTCTCTGTGTGTAATGTCACTAGATGTGTTTGTGAATGTTTCTGTGTGTGTGTAATGTGAGTATATGTGTTTGTGAAGGTTTCTGTGTGTGTAATGTCACTAGATGTGTTTGTGAAGGTTTCTGTGTGTGTAATGTCAGTATATGTACTTGTAACGGTTGCTGTCTGTGTAATGTCAGTATATGTGTTTGTAAAGGTTTATGTGTGTTTGTAATGTCAGTATATGTGTTTGCAATAGTTTCTGTGTGTGTAATGTCAGTATATGTGTTTGTGAAGGTTTCTGTGTGTGTAATGTCACTATATGTGTTTGTGAAGGTTTCTGTGTGTGTAATGTCACTATATGTGTTTGTGAAGGTTTCTGTGTGTGTAATGTGAGTATACGTGTTTGTGAAGGTTTATGTGTGTGTGTAATGTGAGTATACGTGTTTGTGAAGGTTTCTGTGTGTGTGTAATGTGAGTATACGTGTTTGTGAAGGTTTATGTGTGTTTGTAATGTCAGTATATGTGTTTGCAATAGTTTCTGTGTGTGTAATGTCAGTATATGTGTTTGTGAAGGTTTCTGTGTGTGTAATGTCACTATATGTGTTTGTGAAGGTTTCTGTGTGTGTAATGTGAGTATACGTGTTTGTGAAGGTTTCTGTGTGTGTGTAATGTGAGTATACGTGTTTGTGAAGGTTTATGTGTGTGTGTAATGTGAGTATATCAGGGTAATTCAAAGAGATCCGAATTGCTTGAGAAAGGTAACCGAACGCTGATTTTCAGCGTTCGGTTACCTTTCTTGGCCATTCGGCTATCCAGAGAGCAGGCAATTCGCCAAATCCTGGCGAATTGCCTGCACATACGGTGTCTGTTCGGTGCCTGTTCGGTGCCTGTTCGAGGGCAGTGAAATCCCCATAGAGAAGCAATGCTTCGGCTATTCAGAGAACACAAACCAGCAGTGAAAGGTTCCCCTAATGCCCTGCCATTCGGTGGTTTAATTCGGCAGGTTTATTCAGGAGAATCCCATAGGCTTCAATGTTAAAAATATTCCCGTTTTAATTCAATATCTAATAAACCGTTTATTATAAAATTCTGCAGCAAAAAGTCTCTTTATTTATAGATTTTTTAGGATATTTTAAGCATTTTTCTGGAATTTTTTTTAAGTTTACTTATTTTTTCTGTAACAGCCCTTTTTAAATGCATTGGATTTTATATGTAAATTTCAGATATTTTCGCTCAGTAGTTTCTTTGCAAACAGCGTTTCACTTTTCAATCATTCATGCAAACTGTTTTCCTAATTTATTCACTGCCTCTTCTGTGGTCTCGGGTTTTTCCGGAGGCTGTGATCGGCTCCTGCTCGGGTTTTTCGTGGTTTTCGGCAGGTTAATCCAGATGTTTTTACAGGTTTTCAGCAAGCATTCGCCGGGTTTTGCGGTTAGTTTTCGTCAGGTTTGCGGCAGCTTTTCCCTGCAATTCGGGGACCCTGTGGTGTTTACTGAATACACCGCAGGGTCACCGAAATGGGATCGGCAAAAGGAACCGAATTGAAGAGAACGAAAAGTCACCGAACGTGCAGTGACTTTTCAAATCTCTTTGAATTACCCTGTATGTGTTTGTGAAGGTTTATGTGTGTGTGTGTAATGTCACTAGATATGTTTGTGAAGGTTTCTGTGTGTGTGTAATGTCACTAGATATGTTTGTGAAGGTTTCTGTGTGTGTGTAATGTCACTAGATATGTTTGTGAAGGTTTCTGTGTGTGTAATGTCAGTATGTGTGTTTGTGAAGGTTTCTGTGTGTGTGTAATGTCACTAGATATGTTTGTGAAGGTTTCTGTGTGTGTAAAGTCACTAGATGTGTTCGTGAAGGTTTCTGTGTGTGTAATGTCAGTATATGTGTTTGTGAAGGTTTCTGTGTGTGTAATGTCACTAGATGTGTTTGTGAATGTTACTGTGTGTGTAATGTCAGTATATGTGTTTGTGAAGGTTTCTGTGTGTGTAATGTCAGTATATGTGTTTGTGAAGGTTTCTGTGTGTGTAATGTCACTAGATGTGTTTGTGAATGTTTCTGTGTGTGTAATGTCAGTATATGTGTTGTGAATGTTTCTGTGTGTGTAATGTCAGTATATGTGTTGTGAATGTTTCTGTGTGTGTAATGTCAGTATATGTGTTTGTGAAGGTTTCTGTGTGTGTGTAATGTCAGTATATGTGTTTGTGAAGGTTTCTGTGTGTGTAATGTCACTAGATGTGTTTGTGAATGTTTCTGTGTGTGTGTAATGTGAGTATATGTGTTTGTGAAGGTTTCTGTGTGTGCAATATCACTAGATGTGTTTGTGAAGGTTTCTGTGTGTGTAATGTCACTAGATGTGTTTGTGAATGTTTCTGTGTGTGTAATGTCAGTATATGTGTTTGTGAAGGTTTCTGTGCGTGTAATGTCAGTATATGTGTTTGTGAAGGTTTCTGTGTGTGGAATTAGGCATGAGCTGTTCGGTTCGGAGTTCGATTCGAACATCGCCTGTTCGCATGTTCGCGAACTACGAACATTTCCGCGTGTTCGCCGCATGTTCGCCCACAATGGACCACGATGCACTTTTCCACTGGCATGAAGCTTGTAATTGGCTACAGCCTTGCACCTGACCACAGTTTAGGTGCAAGACAGGTGCAAGACTATGCCAATCACGGCTCAGAGTCCTGATTGGGCAGATTTTGCCCAATCATGGGCTCACAGAGCTAAGTCCCACAGCACACTAGCACAGCGCTTCAGCACGTGTTTTTTGAGAGGAGATTGTTGTGTTAGTGTGTGTTCTCACTGCCAGTCTGCCACCAGCTACGGGGGGGGGGGGGTCAGTCAATTCTACAAAATATCTGGGAATTGTTCTAATCTGTGTGTTCTCATGCCACCCATCAGGGGGTCACACTGATTTATAGGAGGTTTCTGGGAATTGTAATCTGTGTCTTGTCACTGTTGCCAGCTATCAGAGTGTCTCTCTGAGTTATACCAGAGTTCTGGAAATCTTTAATCTTTATACCAGAGTTGAATCAGAGTTCTGTATATATTTAATCTATATATCACTCACCATGTCAGAAAGACCAAAAAGGACAGGCAGACGCTCCCAGGCACAGATAAGAGGGCAAGCAGCCTCTGTGTCGGGAGGCTGTGCCTCTGGTCGTTGTGGACGTGGTGCATCCTCTGCAGGGGCACGCTTGTCCTTTCTAACTGGTGCTGGCCGTCTCAAGCAGCAGCAACATACAGAGGATTTGGTGGATTGGCTAGCCAGGCCATCCTCATCCTCTGCCATCCAGGCTTGTAGTGCTTTACAGTCCAGCTGCCAAAGCATCTAATGCAGCCTCCATGTCCACAGCTACTGCTGCCGTAGCCTCACTATCACACACGGAGGAATCAGCTGAATTGTTTGACTACAATGACAGTGACATGCTGCTTGACGATGCGCAGCAACTACAGTGCTCTGATTCAATCTCTGAGGTTGAGGAAGGGAGTATAATCAACCTAGAGGAAGGGGGTGCCAGTGACACACAAATAACTGGCACTCATGTTGCCCCAGCAGCTACAGCATACTGCCAAGTTGTCTCCAGTGACGAGGAGATAGGGAGTGATGACAATGATGATGAGGTCACTGACTCCACCTGGGTGCCTGATCGAACAGAGGAGTCAAGTGAGGAGGAGGAGGCACAACATCCTCTATGACCAACCGTAGCACTAGCCAGTGCAGAGCGCTGTTGTCTCAAAGCACACATCCAGGAACTCTGCTGTCTGGGAGTTCTTTAAGAAATGTGCAGCAGACCCCACCGTTGCTATTTGTAATCTATGTCAGATGAGGCTCAAGCGTGGGAAAGACACCGGACGCTTGGGTACCACGTGCTTGAGGCGACATATGACCACCTGCCACACATCCCGTTGGTGCAAAACTTTGCGTAGGTCCTCCTCACCTGTCTCTACCCCCACTATATGTCCTGCCATGTCATTAACTCCAACCTCCACATACAGGGATGATGCTACAGTAATAGATGTACCAAATCCTTCCTCACAATGTGACAGCATCCCATCAGCAGAAGATTTACGCAGTCAGATTACGTTACCCCAGCTGCTGCAGCGTAAGAAAAAATATAGCCCAACCATCCCCAAGCACAGCGTCTAAATGCCAGCTTAGCAAAATTACTTGCATTACAGCTTCTGCCTTTCCAGCTGGTGGACTCTGCTTCCTTCCGTGAATTTGCTGAATGTGCTGTACCACATTGGCATGTTCCAAAACGCCATTACTTTTCACAGAAGGCCAATCCAGCACTATACCAGCACGTGGAAGACAATGTTATCGAGTCATTGGGAAAGGCAGTCAGCAGCAAGGTGCATGTGACTTTAGACACGTGGTCCAGCAAGCATGGACAGGGCCATTATATTTCCTTCACGGCACACTGGGTAACTCTGATTGCAGCTGGGAGGGATCTAAAACAGGGCTCTGTGCTGGAGCTTGTTCATCCACCACGCCTCCAGAAAGCTGCTTGTATGAGGTCTGTCTGCTCCACCACCACCTCTCCGTCTTCCTCCTCCTCCTTCTCTGTCTCTGGCAAAGTGGCAGTTAAACTGACGCGTGACAGGGGCTACGCAATGGCTCAAGCAAAAAGATGCCATATTGTGCTTGAGCTGGTTTGTTTAGGGGACAGGAGCCACACCGGGCCAGAAATTCTGCCAGCTCTGCAGGGGCAGGTGCAGAGATGGTTAACACCACGCCAGCTTGAGCTGGGAATGGTCATCTGTGATAATGGCAGCAACCTTCTCTCCGCCCTACGCCTGGGTAAGTTGACGCATGTACCATGCCTAGCACACGTCCGAAATCTGGTGGTACAGCGTTTCGTAACCAGGTACCCAGGGCTGGCAGAGCTTCTCAGCCAGCCCAGAAAAGTCTGCAGCCACTTCAGACGGTCATTCCCAGCAAGTGTTCGCCTGGCAGAAATTCAAAGAGAATTCCACCCTCGCACAAACCGTCTGATCTGTGACATGCCCACCAGGTGGAACTCGACATTAGCAATGCTGCAGCATCTGCACAAGCAACAGAGGGCCATCAACGAGTACCTGTGTGAGTATGGCACAAGGACAGGTTCAGGTCAACTTGGTTTCCCCCCCCCCGCAGTGGCTGATGATCAAGGATGCATGCACTGTACTGTCACCATTTGAGGAGGCAACGAGGATGGTGAGCAGGGACAGTGCATGCATCAGTGACACAATTCCTTTAGTTTTCCTGCTGGAGCGCACTCTGTGGGGAATTCTAGATGTGGCTCTAGAGGCAGAGCAGCAGGAGGAAGAGGAGGCCTTCCCTATCTCTCAAGGCCCCAGTCTTTCCGCAGACAGCATTCCAGCAGGTCCTCCTCAGATCAGACAGGAGGAGGATGAGGAGGAGGAGGAATATTTAAGTAGTGGAGGCATTGAAGGTGGGGATTCCTCAAGGGAGGGTTTGTGTGCCCAGAAACCCAAGGACTAGTACGTGGTTGGGAGGAGGAAGTGCACGATGGGGTCATCCTCGTTGACCAGGAAGACTCGGAAGATAATGCCACCTCCAACCTATGCTGCATGGGCTCCCTTATCCTGAAAAGCCTGGTAAAGGACCCCAGGATCCGTGCTATCAAGGAGAGGGATCATTACTGGTTGGCAAGCATTCTTGATCCACTATACAAGGGTAAAGTTGCAGAGCTCATCCTGCCCGCACAGAGGGAGCACAGGATGAAAAAACTTGAGGACACTCTAAAGCGACACTTGTGTAACACCTTTCCAGGCACTGCTAGGTTACCAAGTGATGACACAGGTGCTTCTGAGGCTGCGGATGATCAGAGGAATAGTGGTGAAACCCGGAGCCGCTTGGCTGATGCCTTTTTAAATTTTTTTAGTCCACGACGCCCAGGGACGTCAAATGTAGGCACCCATTGCCAGCGTCTTCAACGTATGGTGCAGGACTACCTAGGGGCAAGGGCAGACCTGGATACCTTTCCAGCAGATGATCCACTGGCTTGCTGGGTGTTGAGATTGGATCACTGGCCAGAATTTAGCCAATATGCTATGCAGCTACTAGGTTGCCCTTCATCCAGTGTGCTTTCTGAAAAGACGTTCAGTGCCGCTTTGTCACAGACAAAAGAGTGCGTCTGTCCACCGACTCTGTAGACCGGCTGACATTTATAAAAATGAAACAGTCCTGGATCAGCAGCTATCAATCCTCTGATGCTGACGTAATGGAATAGATCGGGGATGTCTTCTGCATTCACAAAACCTCCAACACTGAACTCTTCCAAAATACCAAAAAGGGGTTACGGTGTGAAGGCACTTGCTGCCACCAAAGGCACAATATTTGGCTGCACTGACGCCTGTACCAGATTTATATCATTTTAATTTTTTGGAATGCAGGGTCCAACACTGCAGTCTTCCATAATACCACAAAAGGGTTACGGTGTGAAGGCACTTGCTGCCATGAAAGGCACAATATTTGGGTGCACTGACGCCTGTACCAGATTTATATCATTAAAAATTTTTGGAACACAGGGTCCAACCCTGCACTCTTCCACAATACCACAAAAGGGTTATGGTGTGAAGGCACTTGCAGCCATGAAAGGCACAATATTTGGGTGCACTGACGCCTGTACCAGATTTATATCATTTTAATTTTTGGACCGCAGGGTCCAACCCTGCACTCTTCCACAATACCACAAAGGGGTTACGGTGTGAAGGCACTTGCTGCCACCAAAGGCACAATATTTGGCTGCACTGATGCATGTACCAGATTTATATCATTTTAATTTTTTGGAACGCAGGGTCCAACCTTGCACTCTTCCACAATACCACAAAAGGATTACGGTGTGAAGGCACTTGCTGCCATCAAAGGCACAATATTTGGGTGCACTGATGCATGTATCAGATTTATATCATTTTAATTTTTTGGAACGCAGTGTCCAACCCTTCACTCTTCCACAATACCACAAAGGGGTTACGGTGTGAAGGCACTTGCTGCCATCAAAGGCACAATATTTGGGTGCACTGACGCCTGTACCAGATTTATATCATTTAAATTTTTTGGAACGCAGGGTCCAACCCTGCACTCTTCCACAATACCACAAAGGGGTTACGGTGTGAAGGCACTTGCTGCCACCAAAGGCACAATATTTGGCTGCACTGATGCATGTATCAGATTTATATCATTTTAATTTTTTGGAACGCAGTGTCCAACCCTTCACTCTTCCACAATACCACAAAGGGGTTACGGTGTGAAGGCACTTGCTGCCATCAAAGGCACAATATTTGGGTGCACTGACGCCTGTACCAGATTTATATCATTTTAATTTTTTGGAATGCAGGGTCCAACCCTGCACTCTTCCACAATACCACAGAGGGGTTACGGTGTGGCAGCACTGTTGCCGACACTATTATTATTATTATTATTCTTTATTTATAAAGCGCCAGCATATTCCGCAGCTCTGTACAATAAGCACAGTATAGACAGGGTTACAATACATTGAACAACATTTGACAAACAGTACAGGAGGAGATGAGGCCCTATTCCCGTAGGAACTCACAATCTGGGAGGGTTGGGGTTGGAAACAGGAGGAGAGGACTGTAAGGTGAGAGTGATTGATGGTTGCGTCAGTGAGTTGGGTGGTAGGCTTCCCTAAATAGGATTGTTTTCAGGGAGCGTTTGAAGGAAGAGAAGTTAGGGGAAAGTCTGACAGTACGACTTTCACTTTCACTGACAGTACTAAAGGCCCAATTTTAAAGCACCTATTGTTACTTTTATCCAAAGCCTGCATAAGTTTCACCGTAATTTAGCCAAAAAATCACTAAACTTGGTCTGCGTGTCCTAAAATGTCTTTTCATACAGACTGCCGCCCCAAGCAGTTGTTTATGAATAGATTAAAGGAAAAGCATTTACCGTCATTTGAAATGCCATTTTTTTGTTTTTAAATGTTTCTATACATCCTAGAAATCCGCCACTTCACGGGCAGGTTATGGGGACCTCCTAGGCACGATATTTGAAGGAATTTTTTGTGTTTATTTTTAACCCTTATTTCATGGAAAACTCACTGTCCCTCACGTTTTTTTTCTAACTTTTTTTCTTTGTTTCCTGTCCCCCAGGGCACTACCCGGACCCCCATACACCTTTTATGGCAAATATCTTGCATATATGCCCTCTTGCAGGGCACTCTAAAAACCGAACTTTTGAGTCCCACTGACTTGCATTGAGTTTTGGTTCGTGTTCGAACTTTTGAAATTGTTCGAATGCGAACCGAACACGGGGGTGTTCGGCTCATCCCTATGTGGAATGTCAGTATATGTGTCTGTGAAGCTTTCTGTTACATTCCCGCAGCCGGGCCCACTGGTGCTGAGAGCTCTTCTCAGACCTTATGGATTTTAGGGTTAATCTGTTTGGCTCTCCGCTCTTGGAGTCTCAGCATCTGACTAGACCTGTGGTCACATGACCTGCACTGCCCTATATAATGGCAATCAGTGCACTTGTTCCCTGATCCAGTATAGGTCTTCCTTGCTGAGTTCCTGATTTCTGTATTTTGTATTTGGATATCTTGGTTCTGACTCCTGGCTCTGTATTCTGACGATTCTTGTGATTACCCCTGGTACCGTGTTTTTGAGATATATTGGTTCATGACTCCTGGCTTTGTATTCTGACCATTCTTTCGCTTGATCCCATTTGTGTTGTGTTCAGGTTTAGGTTTGAACCACACTACAGTCTCTGTTGTTTGTTTATCCAGTGTGAGTCCTAATCGTAGGAATCCAGTTTTGTTGTATGTCCCTGCTGGTTGCAGCTCTACCTCAAGTTCTATATGAGTCCTGCCCTGCATGTTGCTGACTATATTTCTGTTATGTTTGTTATTCTGGTTCATGTTTTCTGTATGTGTGTATCTAGTGCAGCAGCTCATTGTTCTGGTTTATAGAGACCACCTCAAGGATCTCTCTTGTTTCTAGACATTCCTTCCTGTCAAGTCTGGTTTAACCCTGTTATTTTGTATATTCCCACTCTGTATAGTCAGAAGGACATCCAAGGACCTTACCCCAGTGCAGGGCCTTCCTCTCGTGTGTGCATACTATTAGAGATTATTGACTTCTTTAATAGGTCAGGGATATATTAATTATGACGTATATTTTTCTTATTGTAGATGTATATAGATATATATATATTATTGACAGTGCCTCCAATACCAGTGGTATAAATTGGTATTTAACCCCTAAGATAGGGATTAATAACCAATCAATGAATATACGTCTTAACAAATATATGGCGGGTTATCCCGAGTTCTTTTGATGCTATCTAGATATTTTTAAACACAATAAATTCAATAAAGATGATATGAGACTGCGTAACGGTAAAACAATTCAAACCAAAATTTATTCACACGTCAAGTTTCATACAATCATATGTTATCAACGGATTAGCAAAATACAATTTACAAGTGATTATAGATCGTGATTAGTAGCGATACTGCGACACGCAATAATCTAATGGACAAATATTTTAGGTTTATAGACCGCACCACAGATATACACGCCTCAGCTCTTAAATACCAGGCTCTATTCTATTCACTTAATCCTTTCCCATTATAAACCGATCCTCCACCTGGCTAAAATAAACACTCAGTTACTGGGCATCACCTGCAGCACAATTTATTATTGTGGGGGCCTATTCACTAAATGCAACTTCCTTCAGGGAGATACATAACACACTCGATAGGTAGACTATCTCTTCCACAGATCAATCACAGCACTTCATTCAATATACGTTAACCCAAAGCTTCTTATTGGTTTACAGTACATGCATTCAATCGAAAGGGATGCAAGATGGATATGGAACGAGTTATGCTAGTTTTACGAATGGGGCTGACGGCACTTGACAAATAAAAGCTATTTCACAGTCCCAGCGTAACTCACTATAGGTATACAATTGACCTTTAGATGTCCACAACCAGTATTCTTGGAATATAAATAATTTCACTAAATTATGGCTCAAGTATTTAGCCGGTAACAGTTTTCTCTCTTGGCAATCCTCTGCAGGGGAGTGGAAAGGTTGATTACTAGTCTACTGATTATTAGGCTTCAACAGCGAAATAATTCATTTATATTCCTTTAATTTGTGATGGACATCTAAAGTAAGGACTATGCAATTTTATGGATATCAAGTTATTCAGGCATACTTTACCATCCGGTTAGTGAAGATAGAGTGGTGGAAGATTAGGGTGTGCTCGCGTCTTAAAGGTGGGGCTGATGATAATTGCCTTTCTCCCCTCCAAGCGTCCCTCAGGTCTCTCCCCAAGCTTTTCTCAGTGTGTTCTCCCCTTCTGCTCTGGATTGTCCCCTCTATATAGTGGTCTTCCGCCCAGTTTTAGATCTAGCCCATCACATGTGGCCTCATTTGATTGGAGGATATATATTCATCAACTCCAGGGGTCTGTCCAGGTGTTATATTACCTGTCAAGCAGATGGCGCTCTCAGATGGGACTCCTTAGATTTTATTAACAAATCAAAATTTATTTCTATTGTGGCATCGCCTGCATACTTCGCCACGGCGTGTGTGCATTTCATCCCCCTTTACTTACATCCATAGGGAAGTGTATATGAGAGGATCCGGCAGACATACATTAATTCATTCATTCGTGATATCGTCTTTAACATTCCCAATTACCAGACTTAATCGGCTTCATGTGGGTTAGTACACCAGACATTTGTAATAATCAACTGAATGTGGTAGGGCCTCTGTTTTTATAAGACGTCAAGGTTATCTATTCTAACTGACCACATAAATTAAATATTCAAATACCATATAGTGTTAGATCATATCGCCGAATAGCATAGCATTACAAGCTGGTTTATCCAAGCCATTTAACCTTCTCTGTTTTTTTTTTCCTTTATTGGGCAACCCATTGTTCAATGTTTACGTGGCTTTCAGAGTTTCGATCTGACAAAATAAACACAATACTGAGATACCAATCCTAGGGTAAGATCAGTTGTCATTGTGTTTCCTTACTTTTAAACAATTTGATCTAACATCTGCTTGTTTATTTTTTACAACCAGAGTCCATTAGACCTTCTTTGATCAATGGAAAATGTTTTTAGAAAGCAGATTCTTGTTATATATTAACCACGCAGGCAAGTTGTTTGTGTGACGCAATTCCTGGCATCAAATTTAACAGTCCTGCGAAATATAATGCGTTATAGAAATTTCATATCTGAAAAGGTCTGACATAATCCCCCTTTTCAATATCTACTCATCTAGATCCATGATTAGGAATTGACATAGACCAATTGGATAGGAAATTTTACATCTGTATGGTAACCTTAGTCTTTAACAAGTTGTTAGGCATCGACTCCATGCGATAATTGGTGCAGGGAAAAAAATTGATAAATACATGATTGGTTCTCACGACCATCCCCCTTTTGTGGTTCCCCCATTTCTTTTACGAACGGGGTAATCTGAGGGGGAATCAATGAACTCCAGTTGATGAAAGTGGATTTGAATCAAGCAGTGTTTTCCCCGGGTAAAAACCCTTCAAGCGAAACATCTTGTGGCTTGTTGATCTTTTCATCTATGGAGGTTGATTTTCAAACAACCAATAATGCACTTGTTGTCATCCTTCTGTTTCTTTGGGTATCCTTTATGACGGGGTGCTCCCATGACTTTCCGTCACCGCCAGCATGGCTGCTCCTGACATCTGAGTCTTTAGGACACGTCTCCATGCGAGTGACCAATTGTCACTTTACTCATCTTATCTTTCTAAAATGAGATAAACTTCATAAGAATTGATATACACAACATCACTTCATCTTTGTGACTTTGGACTTTAGGATCATGGTAAATGGAAACGGGTAATCTTCCTCATTTCTGATTTATTCCATGCTTTCCCTTAGATGCAGCGTGGCATTTATTTTAATTTTAATGCATTTCATCAAGACAGTGACACATAGATTATTAACTCTTTCAATTCTTATGAGCCTGTGATGGGGTGTATATAAGGTTCCCTGAGGAAAGGGTTAACTTGACAGGATTGATCAGCCCAGCAACACACACAATGGCTTGATGTTGTGATTGCTGGGGCTTTAAAAGAGACACACCTATACAGGCACAGGAGGTTCATTTTTGGTGGATCTCCCCTCAGACAGACACAGCTCCTAAAGGCCTGTGATTTGAGGACACAATCTTTTGTTTTGTTACATTGATTGCTGGATAGAAGAGAAAGGTTTTTTTCTTCTTTTGTTTATTTGGTTGAACCAAGCAGCTGTGCCTGTATACACCTGTGCTACAAGGAATAAAGATTGCTTGATGAAACACTTTCCCTGCTGTGGTGTTCACGTGACCAGGTCCACTCCATTACAGAGCCATTAAGTAAATCATCCCCCTTTTGTGGACTTGCTTTCCTAATAGGCGACTGAATAGGATATCGCCCTGTAGAATAAATAATATATACGTATTTATATATATTTTTCCTACAAATTTAATTTCTTTGACCGTATTAACGAGTTAAAACCAGTGATTGGATTCGGCCTTCCCACGAGGTTTACTCCTGCAATCATGCAGTTATTGTAGGGATTTATTATAACAGACCCTGTTAATACCCATTCCTAACCTCCGAGGGCAACTCCATGAACTGGTGTTGGGAATCACTTTACCTGGGGTAGGGAGATTCTCATCCTTACCCACCGTACAGAGAACCTTAGGTTTCTTGTAGGCTAATGCGCAACGGGTAGCGGGCTCTCCATCGGGGCATCTGGCTACGTCGATCTCTTGAGAGTCGGATGCCGTTAATGGCCTGTTTATATCAGAGGGACTAGAAGTAGTCTGAAAAATAGGAGAGTGGTTAGCATCCAACAGCAGAAATCCCCCTTTACATACTTTTAGATTCCTTATTAATATGTAGACCTGGGGATTAAATGGTGTCAGGTTGTGCCACCTCTGCCATTTCATTCAGTCGTTCCCTCTGATTCAATAACATCTGAGGTGTTATTGATCCTGTGGCCCTTGGGTGGCCACTGGATTTATCCCTAAAGAGTTATCAGGCCGCTGTGCCCATACATACTCGGTGATCTTCACCAATTGTTCAGCTAATTGATATAACCGGTATTCTAATTGGTTTATTCGGTCGTTCGGATAATTTCGGTTAAGGTATCTATTTCTGCGGATCCTATTACGCTCGGGCCTAGAATTATTTGATGTGTCAGAATCAGCATTACTACTTCTGTTCTGATGGTGTGATCTGGGCCTGGGGTCTCCTGTCTGACCTCCCCTTCTATATTCAGGAACCCTAACGCAATGGGGTATCCTACCTATTTGAGGGGGATCATCAGTTTGAGGAGAATCACTAGATTGGGGATACCTATTTCTTTGGGCAGGCCTAGGCCCTTGGGCATATTCCCTGTGACTATTGTGCGGTCGTGGCCATTGCTCATACCTTCTGCAGTCATTGGGTCACCTCTGCTCCCCACTTCTTGGTGGATGCGGGGCAGGCGTGACCCTGGGGTTCCTATCTGGATTATTCCCTCTTACCACCTCAGCGTATGATTTCCTCCTAACAACATATACCTGGGAGGCATCCTGATATTGCTTAGGGGCAACTTGGCTTGTGGTATGGGCCCTTTTATCCGTCCTATGACTCCCATGACTGGCCTCATTAGATGGCTGGACCTGCACTTTTATAGGCCTTGAAGGGATCCCCCTTTCGCCCTGTTTAACATCATCTGTGGGGCCACTTACAGAATCTACCCCGCTGTCTCTGGCATGCTCTTTTAAATGAGGGCCAGCATCAGGCTTATGGTCAGAGGAAACAGTTTCTGTTTGTCTACCCTTTACCTGGGATATGGAGTCTATCTGGGTTTTTAGTACCTCTTTCTTCAAGGTTTCCAGTGAGCATTGAATTTCATCTGTGTCAGTTTCAACACTTTGATCACTGCTTGACACCTCGGACTCACTTGAAAGCATTATTTCTTGCTTATAGCCATACAGTTTCTGCTCTAAATTAGAATATTTCTCTTTAAAACTGTTTAATTCAACACAACTCTCTTTATATACAGCTTGTAAGCTTTGGAGTTGTTCTTGCAGTTTCTGGCTCTGTTCATTTAAAGTAATTATTTCTGTACTGGCTTTCTCAGGTCTGTCTGTTAATCATTAACATTTTCTACTTTTGCATTTAACTCAGCGATGGTCTCCATCATGACAACCTTTTGTATCGCATTTTGTTTAGCAAATGCACAACACAAATACATTATGGAGGGCCATGATTTCATTATAATACAATCCCTTCTTTGCTTGTCGTTTGTGTTTAAAAACAAATTCAAGAATGTACGCACATCACCTTCTTTGTCCCACATATCATGCACAAGATTTTGGGCGTGCTCTTTGATAGTATTAACAAACACAATCAGATCGGTTTCAATATGCAATGACTCTGAGATATGTTCTACCACTTCAAATATTTCCATTTGTCTTCCTGCTTCTTTAAGACTCGATTGAGAGATTTCCTCCTGGCTATCAGTATCTGAATCAGACATGTTTCTGCACTACAGCAATCAGATAACAATACTTTAAAAAAAAAAAGTATCCACAGCCAACAACAAACGTTACTTGATTACCACTTGTTTAATCCAATAGCTTAATCTGCTACTTAACGACCAGCAGGTTTATGTTACTTTCACAAATACTTGATCTGGTGTTCACAACCAATAACTTGCTCTCTTACTTGATAGATAAACTTGATTTTATTGTGAAAAATTCATTTAGCATCACAGCAGTGCAACCTCCAAATATGTTAGAGATTATTGACTTCTTTAATAGGTCAGGGATATATTAATTATGACGTATATTTTTCTTATTGTAGATATATATATATTATTGACAGTGCCTCCAATACCAGTGGTATAAATTGGTATTTAACCCCTAACATAGGGATTAATAACCAATCAATGAATATACGTCTTAACAAATATATAGCGCGTTATCCCGAGTTCTTTTGATGCTATCTAGATATTTTTAGACACAATAAAATCAATAAAGATGATATGAGACTGCGTAACGGTAAAACAATTCAAACCAAAATTTATTCACACGTCAAGTTTCATACAATCATATGTTATCAACGGATTAGCAAAATACAATTTACAAGTGATTATAGATCGTGATTAGTAGCGATGCTGCGACACGCAATAATCTAATGGACAAATATTTTAGGTTTATAGACCGCACCACAGATATACATGCCTCAATTCTTAAACACCAAGCTCTATTCTATTCACTTAAACCTTTCCCATTATAAACCAATCCTCCACCTGGCTAAGATAAACACTCAGTTACTGGGCATCACCTGCAGCACAATTTATTATTGTGGGGGCCTATTCACTAAATGCAACTTCCTTCAGGGAGATACATAACACACTCGATAGGTAGACTATCTCTTCCACAGATCAATCACAGCACTTCATTCAATATACGTTAACCCAAAGCTTCTTATTGGTTTACAGTACATGCATTCAATCGAAAGGGCTGCAAGATGGATATGGAAGGAGTTATGCTAGTTTTACGAATGGGGCTGATGGCACTTGACAAATAAAAGCTATTTCACAGTCCCAGCGTAACTCACTATAGGTATACAATTGATCTTTAGATGTCCACAACCAGTATTCTTGGAATATAAATAATTTCACTAAATTATGGCTCAAGTATTTAGCCGGTAACAGTTTTCTCTCTTGGCAATCCTCTGCAGGGGAGTGGAAAGGTTGATTACTAGTCTACTGATTATTAGGCTTCAACAGCGAAATAATTCATTTATATTCCTTTAATTTGTGATGGACATCTAAAGTAAGGACTATGCAATTTTATGGATATCAAGTTATTCAGGCATACTTTACCATCCGGTTAGTGAAGATAGAGTGGTGGAAGATTAGGGTGTGCTCGCGTCTTAAAGGTGGGGCTGATGATAATTGCCTTTCTCCCCTCCAAGCGTCCCTCAGGTCTCTCCCCAAGCTTTTCTCAGTGTGTTCTCCCCTTCTGCTCTGGATTGTCCCCTCTATATAGTGGTCTTCCGCCCAGTTTTAGATCTAGCCCATCACTATGTGGCCTCATTTGATTGGAGGATATATATTCATCAACTCCAGGGGTCTGTCCAGGTGTTATATTACCTGGCCAGCAGATGGCGATCTCAGATCTACCATCAACCTTCTGCAGGAATTAATTTATGTGTTTGGCCAATCTTTTACTGGTTTGGGGTCGTTTTATATCCCGGGACTCCATAGATTTTATTAACAAATCAAAATTTATTTCTATTGTGGCATTGGCGGCATACTTCGCCACGGCGTGTGTGCATTTCATCCCCCTTTACTTACATCCATAGGGAAGTGTATATGAGAGGATCCGGCAGACATACATTAATTCATTCATTCGTGATATCGTCTTTAACATTCCCAATTACCAGACTTAATCGGCTTCATGCGGGTTAGTACACCAGACATTTGTAATAATCAATTAAATGTGGTAGGGCCTCTGTTTTTATAAGATGCCAAGGTTATCTATTCTAACTGACCACATAAATTAAATATTCAAATACCATATAGTGTTAGATCCTATCGCCGAATAGCTTAGCATTAGAAGCTGGTTTATCCAAGCCATTTAACCTTCTCTGTTTTTTTTTTCCTTTATTGGGCAACCCATTGTTCAATGTTTACGTGGCTTTCAGAGTTTCGATCTGACAAAATAAACACAATACTGAGATACCTATCCTAGGGTAAGATCAGTTGTCATTGTGTTCCCTTACTTTTAAACCATTTGATCTAACATCTGCTTGTTTATTTTTTACAA